>JAZHYW010004282.1:0-101060 GCA_037355805.1 Ixodes ricinus
ACTCCGCCAGAATGTAACCCTAGTGCTCCAAGCAAGATGCCACGTTTCAGGACATGAGCTAGCCCGGATCGAAAGATAAAAAAAACGAGAAATCTCTACGGGGAGGCTTTCGACCACGGAGAGACGCAGACGGAGTGTCATTCGTTTTGCGTTGCATCGCATAGTAGCGCCACCACCTATGCAGGTTGGCGGGTTATCACGGGCATCTGCCAGGCTTGGCGGCAAATTCGAATTTTTTCTATCATTTCAAGTTTCCTTACGCACTGCTTTTCACTGCAACGGAAATAAAGATTACACGCTCTAATTTGTGATACCCGGTGCATTTGCTCAGGCATAACATTTCTTCATGCTAATAATTTTAGCAGATGTCGTCTGCTTTGCCTTTCGCAAACCCGAACACCGGCTCCTCCTGCTGATTACTTTTAATCTCTACCGTGTTTTGCTGCAATTTCCTGCCTGATGAGGCAATTAACCCAAAATCAACGCGCGGACGTCGTGGTTTGGTATATAAAGCGCAGAAGCTTTAAGGATGCTCGCCGCCGATACCGTCGAGTGCACCGTTCGAGGCCGTCGTCAAAGAGAACCATCTGGAAGTGGGTCCAGCGTTTTGGCGCAGTGGGCAGCATCGCGAACAAGAAGCACGTTCGCCAGCACGCCAGAGAAGGAGCAGCTCGTGTACGGGATCATGGGTGCTTGAAGCACCCGCACCTGTCCACGAAGAAAGCGGAGTGTTTGTTTGGAGTTTCAGATTACACTGTGAGCCGGATTCTTCGCCGACACAACCGCATGCCTACCAGGTTCACGTTCTCCACGAGCTGAAGCCTGAAGACAATGGAAAGACGTCGATTTTTGCTGCGAAGAGATCCTAAGGATCGCGGCCAACCTCTCCCATCTGGTCTTCCTTCTGTTCTCGGACGAGGCCGTCTTTCACCTTGACGGAAAAGTCAACGCTCAGAACTGCCGGTACTGGGGGAGTACCTTGCAACCCGCCCTGGACAATGGAGAAGTCCTAGTACTTTCCCAAGGTAACTGTCTGGTGCGGGATCTGAGGAGGGTGTTGTTGGGCCTTTTTTTTCGATGGGTCTGTGACGGGGCAGAAGTTATCTGCGCATGTTGAAGGAGGAGTTTCTTCCCGAGCTCGAGGTCCTCCACATACAACGATAAGTTCGCGTATTCATGCAAGGTGGAGCGCTCCCACACTGGTGACTCTCCGTCACGAAATGGTTAAGTGACACCTTTCCTGGACGCTGAATGGGATGAGGCTCGCCCAGCATGCCATGGCCACAACAATCCCCTTACCTAACAATTCCATTTATTTTGTATGGGGGTTCATCAAGTCACAGGTCTACACCGCCGAATCTCCACCGACATCCTCAAGCAACGCATTGAGGCTGCGTTTTATCTTATTACGTACGAAATGAGCCGCGGGCGTTTACCGAAAACGATGAGACTGACGTTGCACCTGGCCGCTGGGAGGTCACGTTAAGGCAGAACCGTAGACTACGGTGCTGCCTTCCAGTGCCTGCCCCTAACGCACTCCACATACTTTCATCTGGAAGCAAGAATTTCCGCCATGGGCGCGGTCTTTTCCCGTTTTTATTTCGTTTACCTCGACAAATGGGCCCTTTTAGGGGCTGCCACCACGGTTGTCGGCTGCCGAGTTACCGCTGCCCTGCGCTCTACCGTGTCTCTCTCATCTGGTGGTTTCCGGACCAGCAATGAATAAGCCGGCTTAACAGCGTCTCATGAGATTGCGACAGAAATCACCGCGAAGGCTGGGGCGCGAGCGTCTTGAGACGCAGCTTGAGTCCTGCCCAGTCGTGCGTTACCGGCAGTGCTTTTCTCATCCAGTCTCATTGAGACTTTCACGCAAGCCGGCCCTGGTTCTTTGACGGGGCAGCTTAATTGTCCAGCATTTAATCTAAATACCAGCAAACCAAAAGTACTGAATTCCTTTAATATTAATAATAATAAATTCGAACGTGTTCAAGACTCGACATAATGAGTAAACCGGGTCACAAAGTTGCTGACTTGGCATTACTGCCTCTCCCTTTTTTATTTTCATTGCCAAGAAAAAACAGAACAAAAAGAAAAAAGAACCAAGTACGCAAACATAAAAAACGGTACAGAAGTTAAAAAAAGGAAAATATATTGGCCCAGCTGAAGTTCATCTGCAACCGAAAGGAGGTTCTCTAACGGCAGATCCGAAATATTGTGACTTTAAAAAATTAATTAGGTTATAAACGGTTTATTGGCAGTGAGCAGACTTGGCCACTAGAGGAAGCTACCAGCTGTTCATACCGGAACTCACAATCTGCAGCAATCTTCGTGTCGAAGGTGCTACCGAACGGGAAGAATAGGTGCAATCGCGGCGTTCGGGTTTCCGAAGAGCAAAGCAGACGTCATCTGCCCATTAAAATAATTAGCATGAAGAAAATGTTATGCCTGAGCAAATGCACCGAAGTATCACAAAGTAAGAGCGTGTAATCTCTTTATTTCCGGGTTGCAGTGAAAAGCAGTGCGTAAGTGAAACTTCAGAAATGATAGAGAACAATTCCGAATTGGCCGCCAAGCCCGGCAGATGCCCGTGATAAACCTGCCAACCCGCATAGCGCGGTGGCGCCACCCATGCGATGCAACGCAATGCAGACGGTCTCCGTCTGCGCTCTCTCCGTGGTCGAGCCTCCGCGTAGAGATTTCTCGTTTTTTCTCGTTTATCTTTTGATCCAGGTGTGCTCATGCGTCCTGAAACTTTGGCATCTTGCTTGGACCGCTAGGGTTACATTCTGGCGGAGTTTGAGCGTTCTGCGATGCGTAGTTTTTTTTATGAGTGCCGAAAAGTAGGGGTTACTTTTCTCGATCGGACCCTCTATTTAGCGCAGCACTGAGCTAGATTTTAGATGCCATGTTCTTCCAAGAAGTGGCGCGCGGCAAGTGTCTCGAGCAATTTCACAACAATAAATGTGGTATGCTAGAACAACCATCATCATCATCATCATTTACCGCCCGATAGCCGAGACCTCCCCGACGATAGATGTCTCTCCCCAAGCCTACAAAACCTGTCCGCGCCGGGGCTATTGTATTTGAAAGGAGTGGAATGTATTCCCCTATATAGTAAAGTATTTGCTGGAAGCAAGCAGGAAGGGTTTAACTTTCTCTCTTTTCCTCTCATCGTTCATGGGCACGAGCACGTGCCATCCGGCCATCAGCGAAAGAATAGACCATTTGCTATGTCACCCAAGTGCCCCGGCCCGCGCTGAAAGAATCATGGGAACGGTGTTCCTTCAGCTTTTAAGAAATATTTTATTGACGTTTGGCACAAGGTCACGAAGGGTACAGTGACAGGGCAAACACAGGCACAAGGACGGGTGGACTAGGCCGTCTCAGAATAACGCGACGCGACGCAAGGAAAGTACAACAGAACCACCGGTATTACACCGGACAAAGGAAAAATGAAATGATCAAATTAAAACCGTCCTCGCGAGGGCGCGTACTCCACTCACATCTGGGCGAGGGGAGCAAACGATAAGGAAATGTGGCCGTGGACTAGAGTAACGTAGCGGCAGGACCACCTGCGCAGAAACTCACTCTCGCCTAACCAGAAAAGTTCAGAGGCTAGGTGGCGGAGCAAGGCTCCACGGAGCTGGGAGAGGAGAGGCCACATGGCACGGGTGCGCCGCTGTTGGCCCACCGCGGTACAGCGATTCCGCCAGAGAACGAAGTGTCCCAAGGCCAGGAGAAGCAAAGCCAGGCCACCCCGTGGGCACCGGCCACCGAGAGCAAAGTGGCGAATTCCCAAGGGGCGAAACCCGTGGTGAACGAGGCGCCAGAATGTTTGCGCTACCGGACATTCTTGGAAGATATGCGAAACAGTCTCTACTTGTCCGCAGTTGGGGCAACGTGGGTCCGGGACTAAGCCCCAGCGGTGGAGACGTTGCTTCGTGGGCAGGATTTCCCACCCCCGACGCCACTCAAAATCGTCTACAGGCCCAGGCAGACGGCGGGACACTAATGAAGACCAAGGGAAGGCGGTCGCCTTTCGGCGCTCCTCGGGAGTGACGCGCTGAACGCAAAGTTCTTCGACAACACGGGCAGGGGCTACGTCCCGCACCACAAGGTTCGGGAACGCGCGCAGCAGTTCGTTGTGGAGGCTCACCACCGCCTGGTAGAACGGCGGAGTGGACTCGGCGCTAGGGTAGAGGTTACCCAAAGCGCGAGGAACGAGCGCACGGCGCGAAGGTCCCAGGAAATAGAGGGCAAGAGAACGCGCCGGGTGCTCCGCGTTCTCTAGTACTCCCAAAACGGTACGAAGGGCCAACAAACGGGTCATGGTGTCGACACACGGCATGCCTCTGCCGCCGAGGGACGTGGGGAGACGAAGTACCGCCCGGGTGACATGCTCGGAGCCCCCGTTCCAATAAAAGCGAAAGAGACAAGAAGTGACGCGATGAATGAACCGGGGGGAGGGATGGCGACGTGAGCGGCGAAAAGAGAGGGCCGCAGAAAACGGCCTTAACAAGGTAAGCACGGTCTCGAAGAGACAACGTGAACGCTTCGGCAGCAGAGACCTGCCGTTCGAGGTTAGTGAATGCAACCTCCCAGGTGCGGGACGCCACGCCACGACAGTCGAAGAATAAGCCAAGGATGCGGAGCTCGGTGACGACCTGGATATCCGCCGGCAAGGTCGGAGGGGAGGCGCCGCGGAGCAGAAGTGCCTTGCACTTGGAGCGGTTTAACTGTGCGCCCGACAGGACGCCATACTCAGAAAAGAGTCGCATGGCAGCTTCAAGGCTCTCCGAGTCCCGAATGAACAAACCGATGTCGTCAGCGTAGGCACTGACGGTAACGCAGTCTAGACCGGGCAACGGGAAGCCTCGTATGTCCGAGCAGGACACCAAGCGTCTTAAGAGAGGATCGAGGCTCAAGACATAGAGCAAGGGGGATAAAGGGCAACCCTGCCGTACTCCCCGAGTGACAGGAAATGGAGCAAGGAGCCATCCATTGACAAGGAGACGGCTGGTCAAGCCGCTGTACAGTGACCGTAGGAGGGCGACGAACTTCTCAGGAAAGCCGAAGGCGCCCAAAACCTCGAACAAGAACTGGTGCTCGACGCGGTCGAAAGCCTTCGCCTGGTCTAGTGAGACGAAGGCTCCTGACAAGTTGGTGAAGTGAGCGTACGTGAATAGGTCGCGGGTAAGAGACAGGGACGAGAAGATGTTCCTCCCAGGCACAGAACTCGTCTGAGCCGGGCTCACCACGTAGGGCAAAAGCGGTCCGAGACGTGAAACAAACAGGGACGCCACAAGTTTGTAGTCTACGTTAAGGAGTGTGATAGGCCGCCATGCCGCGGGGTCTGACGGGGAACCATCTTTGGGTAGAAGGACGACCCGACCGTGTCGGAAGGAAGGAGGGACCTCCCCAGTCTCCAGGAAATGGTTGACAAGCTGGACTAGAGGGTCCGCGAGGACGTCCCAAAAGGCCACGTAAAATTCGGCAGGCAAACCGTCGGGCCCGGGGCAGACCCGACCTTCATCGCACGGAGAAGGTCGAAAAGTTCGTCACGAGTGGTGGGGCGTACAAGAGACGGACCCTCAAAGTCGGGGCAAGCCGGGAGGTCACCACAAAATAGGCGAACTCGCTCGGCAAGGTTCAAAGCGGACACCGCAGGGTCCGTACGAAAAAGGGACGAGAAGAACTCGTAGAACACCGCACTAATGTCGCGGGGGTCGGCCGAAAGGCCTCCACTTGCGAGGCGGACATTCGGAACGCACGAGGGTTCATCTCTCCCGGTACGAGAGGCGCGAAGGCACTGAAGCACTTCAGGGTCGTCCACGGGCTGACCCCGCAGTTGCTGCGCGACGATGGGTCGAAACGACGAGTGAAGCAGACGCTGGTAGCGGTCGCGAAGAAGCGCCAAGTACTCCGACATCAAGTAGGTGCGCGTGCCGCCACGCTGCACGATACGGATGCGGCGGATCGTTTCATTGAGGGCCTCAGTCACGCGGCGTCGAAGCAACTTCCCCGCTGTCGTCGCGTAAAACCGACAGTCGGACTTGATGACCTCCCAGCGGGCGGGAGACAGCGGAGCAACCGACAGCGACATGCGAATCGACTGGCGCAGGCTGGAAAGGGCCTGCTCGTCTCGCAACAGCGTGGTGTCCAAACGCCACGTGTCGCCGCGAGGATGCAGAAAGCTCGAGAGGTCCAAAACGACAGACACCGGGCGGTGGTCGGAAACGTATCCGGCAGCGACGGGAAAAGAGAGAACAGCGCAACGAAGGAGGCGCGGCACGAGACCGGGAGGGAGATACACCCGATCGAGGCGGCTGGACGAGGAGCCGCGCGACCACGTGGGTGCGTACAAAGCGCCGTGCAGTTCGAGCCAAGCGTCGCGGAGGTTGTAGATTCCGAGCAGCCGGGACAATTCACGAGCTTTCCAGGTGCCACGCCCACGGCCAGGGCCGCGAACATCGCGGTTAGAATCAAGAACGCAATTGAAGTCGCCACAAAGAAAGAAAAACCCGTCCGGAGGCACATACTGCAAAAGGCTCTTAAAAAAGGGGTGAGACGCCGAAGGACGCGTGGGCGCGTAAACGCTTATCGCACGGAATTTGGCGTTACCAACAAAAAATTGATAAACCAGTACGCGACCGTCTGGGTCGCAGACGGAAAAAGCGCCCCGCAAAAGAGAGCTGCGAAAGATTAAAACGCCCACGCCACAGGAGCGTGACGAGGCAAGAGAAAAATAGCAAGGGATCGAAAACCGGGCTTTAAACTCTATCACATGTTGCGCGGAAAAGAAATTGGTCTCTTGCAAGAAAAGCAAATCACAATGCTGGGACTGGGCAAAATGAATAACTTCGCGTTGCTTATTGGGACAACGAAAACCTTGCACATTAAGAGTTAGAACGTGTAGTCCCAGAATAAAAAGGAAAGAAAAACGCAGTAGGGCCATCGGACAGGTTAGAATACCAGCGGGTCGGAGCTGTCGGAGTCCTCCATGTGGAGTTCAGGGCTCTGTAGATGGTGGGAGGTGTCTGGGTCGTCTGGAAGCAGTCTACGATGCTTCTTGACGGACAGTCGAAGCGTGGGTGGCGTCCGAGCTGCTGCTTGTCGTCGGGAGGCCACGCTTGGCGTCGAGACGAGCAGAGGGCATGTCGACGTCTTCGGCGGACGACGGGTTGGTGGACGACTCGCACGTGGGTGACGACGTCGGAAGGGTGGGCGTAGGGGCCGGGTGTCCTTGACCGGGGGTGATGTCGGCCTGGTCTGCGATGACGAGGCGGTCGGAATCCGAGCTCGGACAGTCGTCGTCGACACCGGGAGCAACCTGCGCACCGGCCGTGGGTAAGGAAGCCTTGGGGTCGCAGGTCGCGGGAGCCTCCTGGGACGAGGGGGCTGGGTGGTCGACCGGCGGGGGTGATCCAGCCGTAGGACTGGGGGGCCAAGAGGAGTCGTCTTCAGGTTGGTTTGTCGGACGGGAGGCACCAGGAACGGGGGAGGGCTCCGGGGGAGGGGGCGGAGGGTCGCGGGGCTGAACCGTGGCCTCCGCGTAAGTCTTGCGCTGCGTACAGTCGGTCGTGGCGTGCGCATGACCACAGCGAAGGCAGGGCGCCGTGCAGCCAGCGGTGGGATGACCGAACACGCCGCACCGGTCGCACCGAGGGGTCTGGCAGGCGGGACCGATGTGTCCTTCTTGCCCGCACCTGCGGCACACACGACGAAGGCCTCGATAGTCCACCATCACACGATGCCCGTGCACGGTAATAAAGTTCGGGATGGGCTTAACCATCTCTACTTTCACCACTCGGGTGCCGGTCCGGATGTCGGGACGGTCACGGAAGGTCGCGTAAGTAATTGCTTTGACCTTACCGTACGGGCTGAGTGCCTGGACGAGGGCCTCCTCCGAGACATACGGGGGAAGACGATAGACGGACACGTGGATGACGTGGCCGCCTACGGGTTCGAGGGGGACCTCGACGTCACGAAGCACGATGCAACCACGTGCTACGAGGCGGTTGGCCACAGCCATGCTGCTGACAGCCGCCAAAAACTTCACACCACCGTGGTGTTGAAGGTACTGCAAGCCTCCGGTGCCGGCGGCTACTTGAAACGCGTCCATGATCTCATCGACAGCCGTGTCGGCGGGAACGCTAAAAGAAAAACACTGCGCCTTCGACGGGACGGCGGAAGACGCCATGGCGCAGCCGACGAAACTGCCCCGGGGACCGCGATAAACACGGAAACCCAGGGACGCACTGGATCGAAAAACCGCAAGTCACGTACTTCAGCTCCTTAGTCAACGGTAATTTCGACCCTATCCTTGGTTACACAGGTTTTGAGCGTAATTCGGAGTCACCCTGAACAAGCACCTGATATACCCCAGTGACCTGTCATATCGCTTTTAAAATTTCTCCTCAATGTCAGCGTTTTTGATACTGTTCATGCTGTCCACACTTCAACCTGGATGGGCTGCAGAAATCTCTTACATTATTATCATGCTTATCATGCTGATATTAAGTTAGAAACGCTAAAAATGCTATAAACCAGCCCCGTGGACTCCGAGCTAAATCCTGGTTTTTGTTGTAGTGAATTATCGGCTTTTTAAGCAATTCCTGCTCAAACAACAATCACGAGAATGATAATATTGTAAGAGATTTCTGCAGCTCAGCCAGATTGAAAGGTGGATCGCATGCGCAGTATCAAAAATGCTGCCGTTGACGAGCAATTTTAAAAGTGATATGACAGGTCACTGGGGTATATCAGGCGCTTGTTCAGGGTGACTCCGAATTACGCTCAAAATCTGTGTAACCATGGAGTTGGTCGTAAATTAGCGATCACTAGCGTGGTGCCTTCCAGTTTTTCAGCGTTCCCTGGGACCCGGATCACATCGCGGTCCCCGGGGCTTCGGACTTCAACATGGCGGCTTCGACGTCGTCAGCGGCGCCGTCCAAGGCGCAGTGCTTCGTCATCAACGTGCCGGTGGACACGCCAGTGGACGCCATCATGGACGCGTTCCAGCACGTGGTCGGCGACGCCGGCCTTCAGTACCTTCAGCACCATGGTGGTGCAAGGTTTATGGCAGCGGTCAACTCCATGGCCACTGCCCAACGTTTGGTAGCACAGGGACACCTGTTGCTCGGTGACGTCCAGGTCCCACTCGAACCGGTCGGGGCCCACGTCGTCCACGTGTCGGTTTACCGACTCCCGCCGTACGTGTCCGAAGACGCCCTCGTCCAGGTCCTTGGGCAGTACGGCAAGGTAAAAGGCCTGAGCCACGTCACCTACCGTGACCGACCGGATATCCGTACGGGCACGCGGGTGGTCAAGCTGGAGATGGCCAAGCCTGTGCCCAACTTCATCCACATCCAGGGCCACAGAGTCATGGTGGACTACCGCGGCATGCGCCGGGTCTGTAGCCGCTGTGGTCAGGAGGGCCATTTCGGGCCTGCCTGCAAGACTCCCCGCTGTGACAGGTGCGGCGTCTTCGGACACCCGACAGAAGGATGTGCTGCGCCCTGCCAACGCTGCGGCCACGCCCACGCCACCACTGACTGCGTTCAGCGCAAGACGTACTCGGCAGCTGCCAGAGAGTCCCGCCGTGGATCTCCGCCACCGGTCAACACCCCCGAGCCGCCTGCGTCCCAAGCTCCCGGCCCCCCTGAGCCGGCCAAGCCGCCTTCCGCAATCACCCGCTTGTCCACTGCCCCCGGAGTCTCCCCACCGGCGGCAGAGCCCTCAACCTCCGATATGCTTCCTGCGCACGTGGAAACGTCGGCCCCGCGTTTTCTGCAGGCTGGTGACGCCAGACAAGACCTCCTCGTTGCCGAGGACGCCACCCCGAGTCCCCTCATCGCCTGCCCCAACGCAGCTGAGATCGCCGACGTCACCCCGGGCCAAGGGAACCCTCCCCCATCACCTACGTTGCCTCCGGCTTCGGCATCCCCCGGCACGCTGGTGCCGCTACCGGACAGTGACGCGTCTGTGGACCCAAGGTCTGACGACGACGACGCCATGTGCTACGACCGTCCTGAAACGAAACGCGGCCTCACAAGCACCAGCAGCGGGTCTGACGCCCCCGGAGTCTCGACGAAGAAGAAACGCCTGGGTCACGCAAAGCCATCCGACTCGGAGGACTATTCCGACTCTCTGGTCTTCTAGTGCGGTATGCTCGCTTAGGTTGTCCTTTTTTTAATGAATTTTATTTTTATGGCCATGCTGCTGCATGTCCTCACGCTGAATGTCCAGGGCTTTAGAAACCCCGATAAGCAGCGTGAGGTCGTCCACTTCGCGCGCTCGGTTGGTGCAGATCTTGTCTTTTTACAAGAAACTAATTTTTTTCTACACGCGACAGCACTGCTTTTCGTGATCGCTTTGGTCTTGACTGTTTTTTTCCTTCGGAGACACGCGCTGTCGCGGCGTCGGCGTTCTTATCTTGCGTCGAGCGCTCAGTCGAGGATGCCGCAGCATTTTTGATCCCGCTGGGCGCGTCATTGCTTTTGATTTCTTTTTTGGTCAGCATCGCTTGCGCGCAGTGAATGTGTATGCGCCCGCACATATGTCTTTATCGAATGGCTTTTTTCGAGAGTTAGATGCATATTTGTTGGAGCCCCACCCCTTCTTTCTTTTGGGGGATTTTAACTGTGTTTTAGACGCTCACCGGGATGTTCGGGGTCCAGGTCAGGGTAGGGCTAACTGGAATGCTCGTGAGCTTCGTCGCCTCATTGAACAGTTCGACTTGCGAGACGCTTGGTGCGAGTTACACGGCTCCTCTTTTACGCCCACGTGGTCTCGTGCGGGCTCGAGCAGTCGTTTAGACCGGGTGTACCTCCCAACCTGGCTTGCTACATGTCTCACTCGATGTGAGACCCTTTCGTTTCCCTCTGCGGCGGGGTACATCTCGGATCATCGTCCTGTCCTGATTTCCTTGTCCGTTCCTGGGGGCGAACAGCCTCGCTGCATCCTTTGGCGTTTTGACGTGCGGCTTCTTCGGGATAGGGAAGCGGTTCAGTCACTCCGACAAGCGCTCACTGAGGCACAACGTGCCATGGGCCCGGATCCCGCGCGGTGGGACAGCTTGAAGGTGTTGTGGCGTTCTCTGTGCGTCCGCGAGGGCAAGTGGAGTCGGCGTCAACTCTCTCACAAGCTTAATGAGGTCCTGCGACGCATCCGCATCATTAAGCGCGGTGGTACCTTCACGCCTCTCATGTCTGAGTACTTGAACCTGTTGCGGGCGAGGTACTCTCGCCTTCTGCGGGAAAGTTCAGGAACTGCGGCACTGCAACCCTGGGACAGACGTCCCGTGTCAGACCCTGAGGTCCTCCGCTACCTTCGCGTCTCTCGGGGCCGCGAAGATCGACCGGGCTGGGTTCCGTCTGTCACCACACCAGATGGCTTCCAGTCGTCCCATCCGCCTGACATCGTGAAAGTTTTCTTCGAACACTTTGCAGCCTTGTTCCGGATGGAAGATTACTCCCCCGGAACACATCCGATGTCCTCGTACAACAGTTTTGTGGTTCCTTACCTCAAGTCCCGCCCGACCTGCGTGATACTCTTCACCGCCCTGTCAGCGCATTCGAGGCTTACCAGGCTCTCAGGGGCATGAAGATGGGTTCTGCGCCAGGTGTCGACGGCCTGCCTGCAGAGTTTTACAAAGAATTTTGGCCCCAGGTTGGCACGGCACTAGTCGGCGTTTTCAATGCTTTCCTTCAAGGCGGCAACGTTCCCGACTCCTTCCGGCGTGGTCGCATCGTCCTCGTCCCGAAGGAGACTGGCGACCCCTCCACACCGCAGGCCTGGCGGCCCGTCACCCTCCTCAACGTAGACTATAAACTGTTGGCCACCATTCTTGCTCACCGCCTTCGCGACGTGTTACCAGAACTTATAAGCCCTTTTCAGACCTGCTCTGTTCCTGGACGGAGCATATTCTCGTCCCTCACGCTAACGCGTGACATGTTCCACCTCACAGAGTCCAGCGGCCTTTCCGGCGCTTTCATTTCCCTAGACCAGGAGAAGGCATTCGACCGTCTGGACCACCGCTTTTTGTTTTCGGTCCTCCGGACGTATGGATTCTCTCCAGATTTCGTGCGCCTCTTTGAGGTTTTGTATGTGAATCTGGTCAGTGACGTCGTTGTCAATGGCCAGATTACTCCGTGCTTTGCCGTTGAGCGAGGGGTACGCCAGGGCTGTCCCCTGTCACCCTTACTTTTCGTCCTTTGCCTGGACCCGCTTCTCCGACGAATCCACGACCAACCCTCGGTACGTGGTTTCCCTCTTCCTGGCTCGGGATCCATCAAAGTATCCGCATATGCGGACGACGTCTCTCTCTTCGTACGGGACTCCGGGAGCCTTATATCAGCCCTACGGCTGTATGAAGAGTACGCCGTCCTTTCAGGGGCCCGGCTCAACACGTCCAAAAGTAGAGCCGTTCTCTTTGGTGGTTTTGCCGACCCACTTCCGGGTGGCATCATGGTAACGAGGGTTGTCAGGGTCCTAGGTGTTCTCTTTGACTGTTCTGGTGTGTCGGCAGAAACATGGAACAGCATTGCGACAGACGTCGTGCACAAAGCCACCGTGGCTTCGCGTTTCTCCCTGCCCCAGCGCGATAGAGCTTATATCGTGAAGTCGGTGCTGTGCGCCCGGCTGTGGTTCGCCTCACGGGTCGCTCTCCCCCTCCGTCTGTCGTCCGCCGCATTACCTCCGTAATTTTTGCCTTCCTCTGGGAAGGGCGCCTTCCCAGAGGAAGGGCGCCCTTCCCAGAGGAAGGCAAAAATTCCGCTAGAATTTGGAGGCCAAATTCAGTTTCTCCGCTAGCTTTAGCGTGAAAATTGACGTCACGTGACCTCAACACCAATCGCAGTTGCCCGCTAATTTTAGCGGGGAATTGAATAGGTGTTGCGGCTACTTGACGTCCATTTTCCCGCTAAATCTAGCGGAGATGCTGAATTTGATCATAGGTGACGTGACACCAACACTATGCAAAGTCATTTTCCCCGCTAAGTTTAGCAGGGAAACTGAATTGGAGGAGGAGGAGAGGGTACGGAGGAGGAGGAGGGGCATACCTCTATCCTGTACCATCCCTCCTCCTCCTCATGAGCTGCGCTTTGATTTTGCATTACAAAGATTTGTAAACGTTTTTTTTCATTTTAGAGCGCAGCTCTTTGGCGCCCTTTTCCGGTTTGGGTGGCGTCGCTTTCGGCGTCGGCGTAACCGCGCGTTGCATTATGGGACTCTTTTCCGCTCAAGTTAGCAGGGAAATTTTCGCGCAAAATTTAGCGGGAAATTATTTTGGCTACATTTAGCGTGGAAATGTTTCCGGTAAATTTAGAAGGAAAGTTTCCCGCCATATCTAGCGGGAAAATGTTCCCGGGTTAAGTGTGTTACGTGACGTCACATGCGACGTCACGAGGGTAAAATTTCCCATCTAAATTCTTCGCTAAATTTAGCGGAAAAATTTCCCACTTATTTAACGGGAACATTTTGCCCTCGTGATGTCACGTGTGACGTCATTATGGGAAACGTCCCGTAATGCAACGCGCGGTTATGCCGACAACGACGGCGACGCCGCTCAAGCCGGAAACAGGCGCCTAAGACCTGCGATCAAAAAAAAAAAGAACTAAAGGAAGGTGAATGATCTCGTTTTTGCCAAAGGGCCTGTTTGAGAAAATCGCAACGTTTGGTATAATTAGTTTTATAACTACATTTAAGTAATAAACGTTTTAATTAGTAAATTTTAAAGTGTAATTTTAATTAAATTTTCTGTACATCATCCTCAAGCACCAAATGAAAAATGAAATTTAGAATAAAGCACTTTACGACACGTCATGTTTAACATCATACGTCGTCTTATCACTCAATATTCTTCTCATTTGTGAGCCCTTTGAGGGGCACTTTCATAATTCATTTATTTATTGCCTCACCCATTTTTATACTCTATATTTTTGCTTATGTGGAGAGCTCATCCATTAACCTTTGCGAATAATGAGGAATGTCTGCTTTTGCTCTCGCAGCTGGAACCCTGTGGTCAACGCGACGAGTGTAGAGGTATTTGCGCAAGTTCTGAATTATTATTGCCAATATCATTTAAAGTTCACTGTTAACCTTTATGCGTAAACCACGAAAATTTCTTAAATTCATGCTCTCGTTAGCTCTGTCATGTGGTGTTTCTTAATACGTGAATGTAATATAACTAACTTATGATGACGTTTCCTGCCAAAACATAAAGGAGGTCGTTCAATTTTGAGAAGGTCCATTCGTGAATTTTTAGGGAATGCTTTAGCATGACCCTTGAAAACGCTACACACCTCCCCCTTTCACGGGAAACGCTAACACACTGACCTCTTAACTTATCTCTTTGTTTTCTCTCTTCGCTTTCTCTTAGGGGTGTGCGAATATTGGGAATTTTCGAATACGAATCGAATACGAATAAGACGAAAAACGGGCTTCGAATATCGAATCGAATATCGAATACGTGTCTAGTAATAAAAAATGGCAAAACAAGAGGTAACGGCGCGTTTTATTGCCTTTTTAAAAAAATAAATCAATGCAACTGCATTTTACTGGGCTGCAACAGGCTAAAAGCTACTTCTAGTAATGCACTTATTACAAATTATTGTCTAGGAAAATTAACTGCTCAATGCCCCCTACGAGCCGTGACATTATTTCCGCCAGTAGAAAGACCCGTTAATTTGGGAAAGCTGCGACATTTCGCTAAAGTTCGAAGAAGTTCGTCTTATGGACAGTATTGCCCGGTTGCTACACGAATATTTTGAATTTTGGAAACAATTATTTAGAAAGTACTTTGTTTTATATTTCATAAAATGGTTACCAATGTTTACACCATATAAAAGCGAAAAATTACGCTTTTAACGCTTTCATTAGTTATTAATGTGAACCAGTCAGATGCCAATAAGCCCAACAAATATGACACTTTTCCTCCGCCAAGAATTAGAGGCCAACTATAGTCCGTTTTGACTCTACAGAACGAAAGGCGAGGGTGGAACGACGGGTCCGGGAGCGGCGTGTTAGCAGAGGAGACGCTAAAGAGAGAAGGAGGTTTCCCCCTCTACTCTCCAGCGTTCCGTCCGCTTTCTTCCTCCCGGCCCGTGCTTACCCTCGCCCTTCGTTCCTAGGTTGCAACAAACTATAGTCTTTTTTTCCTTGTTTTTTTTTTTTTAGTTTTTGCGAATCGCGGACAAAACTCGAACTTCAGTCGAACCTTTGTCGAACATCACGTCGAAGGTTCGAAAAAGTCGAACTCGGTCGAACCTAGAACCTGGGCAGGTTCACGACATCCCTAGTTTTGACTCCGCGGAAGTGGCAGGAGTTGTTTTCAATGGCGATGCAATGCCATTGACCTACTCGCACCTAGCTTTTTCTTCTTTTTTTTACTTTTCAAACATTTATATTAGATAACACTCTCGAGATTTATTTTATATTTATATTTCACTCTCGAGGTTTATTTTATTGTATCAATTCATAGAACGCGCAATTACATCACATATTGCTATAAAAGTGCCACAAAACAAAGGGCTTGGTGAAAAAGAAACCGAAACTGATTCTGTCTTGCTGCCATCGGACAGATAGAAACAGACCAGACCGATAACGCACGCATCATACGCCTTTCTCAGTGAATAAACATATTCATAGGGGAATGCGTGGCAGGCAAGTTATTCGTTACTTGCTCGAATATTCGCAGTTTTTGCGAATATTCGCCGTTTTTCCCGAATATTCGGCTTTGGCCGAATATTCGGGAACTTCCGAATATGCAATTTTCGAATCGAATACGTTTCGAATAAGGAAAATATTCGATTCGTATTCGAAATTTCGAATATTCGCACACCCCTACTTCTCTCTATTTTTGCCGCCATTTTGTTGCCTCGTTACTGGGTCTGTGTTAGCGTTCACTCAAAGTGGGTGACGCGTGTGGTGTTTCTCAAGGGTGCTGACTAACGGACTAAGCAAGAATTCTACCAATCGATATTTCTGTCGTTACTTTCAACCTCTTTTCTGTACTCTGCCTCTCAGAGTACATCGACGCCCTCTGGATACGGTCATCCAAATCAATCGTGGGAAGAACCACATCCATCTACTACGTGGAAAGACCCGCATCCATATCACTCGTGTAGCAGAACTGCATCTATCGTTTTGACTACACACACACGCAACTTAGCCCATGCGCTTCTACCACGGAAACCTAGAGCGAAGAAAAACCGGCGACGGTAGAGCGGCAACTGAGCACGCACGCATTCCACCGCGCCTCGGAGCAACACCTGATCAGATAAAGTTGTGAGTGCTGAATGAAATGGTGTCATGAAAGAAGGCCAACAGCTGTGCTCAGTTTGGAGATGACGGTTGCGTCAACGTTCAGACTCGAGCTCGACACAAAGCCGGGTAATGACGCGGCATTCGTTTTCAATTTGTGTCCAGCGTTTGCCTTCTCTGATGACGCCATCTCATTCAGCACTACAGGCTTTGTTATGTAGGTGCGGCAGCGGCGCCCCTCCTCCTCTCTGTCTCCGCGCCAGCTGTTCGCGTGAGCTTTGATTCAAACAAAAAGGCTCATTTTGACGAAAACCCGGTGGTGTCTGTAGGTTTGTCAACACCGGAGAGAAAGGAAGATGTTGAGGCGTGCTGTTGTCAGCGTCAGGACCAATTGGGCGTGCGCGATACTTCTCCCTCCTTCTTCCTCTCCCCAGTACGGACAATCAAAAGACATCAAGCCGGGCTTTAAGTACGCTTAAAAGGGGTAGTGTAGTTACCGTAGCCACGCACATCAAGGAACAGCCACTCTCTTGAAAGACGGTGTAGGTGGCGCTTCGATCCGCAGCACCGTTCAGGGGCCTCCACCGGCCGGCAGATAGAGGCTCCCTAACACACTTCACATGGCTAATATAAATACCTCACAAACAATTGGCTTGTTTCCAGTGAACTTCTCCGCGACACGATTTGTGTTCGTAGGTGAATAAAAATGTGAAACTAGCAGACGACAGTGAAGTCGGCTGCTGCGATCAACCGAACTGGCCCAGACCAGCTAAGCCAAGCAGCCAAGCCAGGCCATGCATGGAACGACGGTGCTGGCGCCAGCGCCACCCGCGGCCGTCTTTGTATAGCCGTATCGGTTTTCCTTCGTTTTCTTGCCCCCAGCCATAGCAGCTTCGACGGTGCAATGCCCATGCGCTAAAGAGAATGGAACACAATATTTTAAGGATGCTGGGCACCACCTTTCAGAGATCTGGACACATGCCTCCTTGGCCTCGTACTTCTGGCCTCATCACGGTCACTTCTTTAGAGCCTCAACGAAGGAACCAGATGCGAACACCGCCATCTAGCGTCGACGACGAAACGAGCACATATGGGACTTCAGGCCACCGAACCTCAGCGAATTTCTACCAGGCTACCATAGGAAATTTATCGTCAGCTACGAAGCAACCACCTTGCTCTCTCGAGTTCCCGAGGTGAGGACATTCGCCTCCTGGAAGACATGACGGTGGAAACTCAAACTCGTTTTGTTCGAAATGAGCCTTAACCAGTGTTGGACAATGTAATGAAGTATTTGGGTTAAGTTACTAAATACCTGCTTCATAAAGTATTTAAAAACTACTCAAGTTACTTCCATCACCAAAGTACGTAGATGAGTATAAACTCTTAAAAAATGTAATTTAAATTATTTTTGAAGATACTTCCTCATTACGTATTCATGTCAACGTCAGCATTAGCCTAAATCAACAGTTTGAACAGATCCGTTAACCAAAATGATGATTGGCACGCAACAACACAAACAGAAAAAAAGAAGAAAACATCGTAGGGCTATTTATGCAATCCAATCATAACAGTAGCATATCATTGATACATGTTACAATACATTTCGAGGAAAAGAAGAAGTGGTCGCTTTGGCTATTCGCAACTTTCACGACCTAAAAAGGGGCATATGGCGGTCTCGCAAAATGGTTGTCATCTGGATGATCGTCGTAGAACAGCAGTAAGAGGCGGGGTCTGCGACGCGTAATTAATTCTAATTTTGCGGTACACAAGCAGTACAAGAGCCTTACCTTATTTTTGCCACCAGGAAGGTGCACGCAAGCACTGCACGCAATGAATATCCAGGCCTGAACTGATCATAAACGCATTTTTCTATCACTGAAAAGGTGCGAATATTGACATCGCTGAATATCAGGTTCTTGCGGCGGGCAACCAGACGCATCGTTTGACTACAATCCATATTCCCTATGAGTTCACTATTAACGAAACCTGAGATACGGAAATGAGTGAATGGATAACAAAGAAATACATATTGCCACAACAGTGCCACTTCTTCGTGGTTACAGATCAGATAGACACTCAACGTTAGGAGACACTTCGTTGGCATTTTAGAATGTAATATGCTAGTAGTTAGTTTCCTGTCCCGTTATATGGTTATCAATGTTCGCTTACAGACAGTGTTCGCGAGTGCAATAAAGTGCGGACTGACGACAAACAGGAAGAATAAAATAAACCTGATGTTTTGCAGAAAGCGAAGATAAATACAAAAGAGAAAAAATAAACTTATATTCTTTTTATCTATTTCTACTTATTTTAAATTTGTTAATTTCTTGACACTGAAGTTTGCACTGTTGGTATGGGTCGCTCCCCGTTTTGCTTTGCGGCTCAGTGTGTAAATCATTACTTTAACAAAACCACCTTTGTTCGAAGATTTTCGTGAAAAACTCTGAAAAAAAGCGCCTCTGGGAAGGCGAGGGAAAACCTTCATCGTGAACTCAGGGTGAGACATAGTCGCAATCGTCACAAAAGCGATACTTTCACGAGCCTAATCTAAGTCATCGTAGCTAATTGCAAGCGAAAAAAAGCGGTTGTCGAAAAGTATATTCAAGTTCGCTGGTGCCACATACTTGCACTTCATACCAAAAACTCGGAAAATGGCGGAATGTCAAAAACGTATTTGAGATACCACTGAGTACAAGATACTCTGAAATGTAATTAAAATACAATGTCAAATATATAATCAAAGTGTTTACCAAGATACAGATACTCTAAAAAGTATTTGGTGTACTGTATCTTGAGTAGAGTATTTGAGATAGGCACAAGTCTGGCCTTAACCTGTTGGCTCGTATTGACAGAAATTCAAAAAAAATGGCGAGCATAGAGATTTTTTAATTAATATTACAGTCTCTTTGTCTGTATTCGATAATGACTTAGAATTCAGAAGCTTTCCGCCTCTAGCACGCGCTGGTGCAGCACCATAATCTTTGGCTGCGTTTGCGACGAAGTGCTAAAGGTGTATACACACATTAAAGTTGAGCGGGCTGCGTTGGATTCCAGAAAATCGATGCACAACGTCTGCGGTGAGAGTTTGCGTGAGGCTTGCGCGATTCGGGTTGAAACGCAGTCGACTGCGGCAGTGAGGAGCCAATCCATGCGGAAGGCGCTTGCCAGCTCCACCAATAGCCAAGCGATATCCTCGACAGATATGGCGTCTCCCGGTGACAGCGTTGAGCATAACCGGTCATGGGAGGCGATCACCTGGCTAAGCCGCTACCGTGACGCACATCTGCTTTCAACCCGTTGCAACCTTGGAATAGCCTACTCCCGTGTCCCCTGCTCCATCAACAGCTAAGCAACCCCAATATCTTGCTTTGCAGACGGGCCAACTTGATGCGCGTCGCCGTCGGGCGCGCACCAGCACATGATCCTTCCTTATCTGCTTTAGCAAACGCTGTTCTATTGAGTCGCTGAGGACGCCCTTGGGGGACCCAGCATATACTTGTTTGCAATATCCCCACTCTGGGACGGTGCCGGCGGCCAGCCACGCGATCGTAAGGATGCGACTTCCCAGACGGGCTGACGTACCAGTCATTTTTGCTGACAATGGAATAATTCTTGATCTGCCGTGTTGCGTGCCGCAACGAGAAGCGCATACTAAACGCACATCGCGCCTCGCAGCCGTTAGCAGGAATGTGTCGGTAAATCAATGTGATTCACCAGCCGGTTTCGTGCTACTGGGGCGTCACATTTTTTACATAATGTATCGCGTATGGCGCGTATGAGAAGGCTTTTAATGCGGAACTTTACCTGAGGAGGCAGCAGTCACGACCGTGATTCAACGTCTTCTACAACCAGCGAGTGGGGACCTGTGAAACTGCTTTCAGGAACTATACGCCGCCTGAGTCTCCCGGGAGGTATGACACTAATCCAGGGGAAACGTGCAGGTTATTCGGCGGGATGATAGAGCGCAAGCCACTGACAAGATGGGCTCACAGATATCGATGTCCTTCAGTTTTACCACCTGCAGTGATGTGATTGGCTAAGCCATTTTTGGCGCACGTTCCGGAACAGCCAAAACCGTGTTTTGGAGCAGAAAATGTGGCCTTTGGAGCAGCAAAGGCTGTTTTTGGCGCATCAAAAGCGGCTTGCGGAGCAGCCAAGACAGTGTTTCGGAGCAGCAAGTGGGATTTTTTGGAGCAGATGTTCTGAGGAAAATAAGAATATTCGTTTTAAGTGCCAGCCACAAACGAAGAGCACTTTGTCGTTGTGCATGATGTTACCGAATGTGCAACAGTGTTTGTGATGGAACTCGCGCTGCTCCTGTTTTTTCTGCTACGGAACATCCCACAAGATTGTACGAGTGCGCCAGCGACGTTGCCAAGCAATTTCGAAAAGCCGCCACTGTTTTACTGGTTCCCGACGTGCCGGGCCCTTTGTCAAAAAGTAAGCAAACGTAAAACAATGAATTACAAACGTCCCGGCTGGTGCCTCAGTACCGCAATCGTGTTCGCATGCAGGTGAGGCCAACTCGGCCTGGCTTGCTGTTGGGCACGCTCCGTAACGGCCCGCGAGGGCAGACAACGCTGTCCAGATCCAAACCGAAACCGCCTGTCGGCTTTGTCGCTAGCTTATCCCCGGTAATTGTACACAAAACGTAGCACTCTCGAGCATGCGACAAAAACAAGTCCAGCGGCAAGTGCTTGCCAGGCGGCGCAGAAACAAGCTACAAGCTAAACACAAAAAAAATAAGGATACCTAGAGTGTATCAATGCAAGACATTGCCGTTGCCAGCCTCAAAAACGTTCTTGGAGCGCTCTGTTAAACTAACTGAACTCGAGACAAACAAGCACGCTGTGACGATTCAGCGTGCAGACAATTGCATTTTTGGCTCACAGCTCACTTCTCTTCACCGAATTTCCTTCACAGAATTTTTCACGTACCGAGGTCCCTCTCCAAAGAAGGCCGAGAGGAATCCAGATAAACAATTCTTTGACAGAACGCAAGTCCTGAATTAAAGATGGATTTTGCTAGTAACGTATGATTTCAGCAAGAAGGCAGGAATGTTTGGTGAACATGCGGCGGTACTTAGTTTCATTTTTAGAAGGCAAGATTCGACGTCGCGCGACCACGGTGACTGAAGGGCAGTGACCAAATATAGTTTTCCCACGGCCGTTGCTTCCAGCTCCACGAAAGTAACTCCTGCCGCGCAAAAACGTGGTTTCGTTCCGCCTGCATGACGGCATGGAACGCGGTTGCCCGGCACGCATGAGTGTCGGAGCGTCTGCGGACATCCACGTCTATCGCTGAAAACATAAAAAAGAGACGAGAGACGAGACCCACAAGACTAGAGCGCGAAACGCGAGACGCCAGGAAAACCATGCAAGACCGGGTGGACAATTGATGCACGTGCATTGTCAGGTGGCCCTTGCGCCACATATACACGCCTGCTCAATTACAGTACTCAGTTTAGTTTCTGGCTTTGAAAGGCGACCTAAATTGGTCCTTTGGCGCAGGCTTGGCGCAGATTACCCATATTTTGGCGAAATGTAGCAGGATGTAGCAGGGTTAGCCCTTGCGTGCAGTTTGGCGCAATTGGCGCAGCAATCACATCACGCGCACCTGCAGCGCTATCTTTTACGCCTATGAATGCTTTGGCTGCATGTGAACCTCCAGCATGCGGGCACGGTAAGAACACGACGAAAGGTAACGAGCGCGTGCTATAAACCGCGCATCGAAAGGAGAGTCCCTGTAGTTCTCATACACTTAAAGTGACTAAATGTAAAAGTGGTATGGTGAAACTATATGAAACAGGAAGCTCACTCCTTCAACGCAAAAACTAGAAGCTACCAAAATATTTTCCCCTGTCCACAGCATTGAGTAAAAACAAGAGGACAATGAGCTACTAAATACATTCTTCATTTTTATTTTTTTACTTTTCCCGCGAGACATGTTTTGTCCAGATCGGCTTGTAGCGGACACTCTTGACTGTAGGGAGAAACATTTTAATATATTCCGTTTTCCGGTTGCAAGCCCAACCGCCCTGGCGCTACTACACAATGGAGACACCTAGAGCCACTAAATAGGCGACGCGCGCTGAGAGTAACCACAGTCCAGCCATCTTTGTGCTTAAAATGATGGTTGCCAGGTATCTGAAGCTTTTGCCAGAATCGCGGGGGTACGCTTTCCGTAACCCAGAAACGTAAAAACAGTTCGCGACAGAGCAAAGCAATAACACCCGAGTTTTCTAACACCGTATCCAAAGCTGAAGAGAGACTCATGTTTGAATTGTGGTGATCGGCAGTTGCGTCTTCTCTGCACTAAACACCAAGATGGCGGCGCCCACTAGCATATCGGGAAAGGAGTGCTGATACTCTAAGCGTAGCACATTCAGTGGCTTAATAGAGTCACCCAAGAGCGCAAAACGTGAATCGTCACGGTTCTCGTCCCTTTGTGGGCCTGCTTTGCCGACTAAACCAGTCGTGCAGGCTGTGAGTGACCATGATACTTCGCTTTTTAAGGCTTGTCCCATTACGCGAAAAGCCGTTGGCGTTGTGCTCAAAGATGATCATAAAACTACCTCATGAAGCACGCGCCTCAGAAATAGAACAGAAAGAAAAAGACAGCAACGCGGATGCTTCGTCACGGTATCGGCGGGGCGCTCAAAGTAAAAGCGGACCCGCCTCCCAAAAAAACAAAAGAAAAGCACAGCAACACTGAAGCTTCGTCATGAAAGTCGTCGTGAAGCCGTCGGGGTTCGCCGCGCCTGCGCAGTGGGGAGCGTGATGTCACTGCCGGAGCGCCGTGTCATCAAGGAAGACGTGGCGCCCTGCTTGTAGATGCCTGCGTGTGGGAATCGCTGCGCGAAAGCATTCCTACACGTAAGCAGTCTTAGGTGTGTTCGGCGAGTTTTCTGTGCGCGATTGGTCTAGCCGTTGATGGCAGACGACGAGCGACATCACTTGCACTTTTGGCGCTGTTTGGTCGCCTTCATCGGATCTTATAACTTCGACTGCTGGGAACCGAGATGGGAGACGGAGTATAGCCACGTTGCACTTGATAACAATATAGTTTCGTGGATGCATGTTTTAGAATACTTCGAAATACATTTGTTTTCAGAGTGAAAACCTGACATATAGCTGGCACGCTGAATACAAGAAGTCAGCGCTTGCGCGATCACCACGTGCGGGCACAGCGCGTGACCGACAAAAACAGATTAGCTATAAGTGGAGCACCTGCGCATGTGCCGCCAACAGCGCCGCTAGGCGGCGTGACGTTGGTGCCTTGTGTGGATGTCTGGCACATTGCTGACATTTTCGTGTGACGGAAGAGGTGGTGAACGATTTCGTGCGGTTTATGTTTATTTGGTTCGACTTTAATATGCAGTGTTCATCGTGCAACGTTAACATCTTCGGTTACTGAAGATTATTGTCTGGGCTGTCGGCGACTTCTTTCAGGATTAACAAGTGGCTGGGTTGGCCTTCCGGAAGGTGTTCAGGAATCAGTCAGTCGGACCTCGAAGTAGGCGCTCCTGACGGTTTGTGCGTCACTCATGGCGAGTGTTCATGGGCTGAACAACACTAACAACGACATGCTTTCCATCGCATTGAAATAGTGAGGTACTTTTTTATTACTTGTCTCTTATTAAGGCGGTGGTATCATTAATAGCCATGATTTCAAATATCGAAGGTTCCCATAGACTTCATACAAGCCCGATTCTCTATACAAAACTGTCTTTCTGCCGATAAGTGAAGCAGTCAACTTGAGCCGGTACGCTGGCATGTTTTCCTTTCCTTCGCAAGAGCCCAACGTTTGATAGTAGCCTCAGAGCGTAGGTGTGGAAGTACTTGGGTAGTAATTCAATTACAGAAATTTAATTACTCAATTTAATTAGTATTTTAATTACCTTTCCTTAGTAATTGTGATTCCAATTAATTACTTTCCGCTAAAAGGAATTGTAATTGTAATTTAATTACTCTAACGTCAGTAATTGCAAAAATTTCAGGCATTTAATTACATGTTTGCAAACTTTGCAGCGCCGACGGAACCTCTCTAAAAGCCTCAGCGCTCGTACCAGCGGCCTAGCTCTCAGTGAAACACAGACACAGACTCACACTCACGCACAACATAAATAGCGTCGCATTGTTTGTTGTTTTGTTGCTTACAGTGCGGACTGAGAGACAATCCTCTTTGGAGCTCTACCTCAACGGCTCGTAGTGCCACTGAGGAAGAAAACAATAAGCGTAAACATGCCAAAATATTGAGAAAAAAATAAATTAAGCTTCAGCTTTCAGCTGAGGTTGGGAATTTTAATTGTCTATAAAGTAATTTTTCTTTCTTTTTTGCCAGTTTTATTTTTGTCCCTCTTCCAGCACTGTCGCATATCGGTATCGTTGTACAATTTTCAAGTTTATTTCCTCTTGGTTTTATTTCTGATATTATTTGCAGAAGCCTTTTGGAGACTGAGCTCGCACCTGTAAATACTGTCACCGATGATTGGGGAGCCCCGATTCGGTACTTATATATTTCTGAGCCATTATAATTTCAACTCAATGTAAATAATTTAAAATACCATGATGTTAGTATGTGAATGTGGTCGTAATAGTTCGTTAGGGATTTTCTCTTTATATTAATACTTGTAAAATGTTCTATAGGACTAATTGTCGCTTTGTTGCCTGACTAACAAAGTCTGTCAACACAATTTATTCTGTAGCGATCTGGTGTTTTCCAGCATATAAACTAATTTATTATTTATTAAAAAATATACGAACGTAGTACTTCATTGCTCCAAACTGTGAAGCTCTATCATGAATTTAACAACAATGATAAAAGGAAAGTACAATACGTGACATCTATGCTGGCAATGCTTGCTTCCTCAACCATTGGGGCAAGGACTGAACAAATAAGTATGTTGCATTCCATACAACTTGTTTAAAGTTATATGGCCCAAGTCGGGTCGTTCTCAGAAAAACATATTGTAAAGTAATTGCATTACTGTTTAGAAAAAAATTGTAATTGTAATTAATTACTTTTCACGTTGTAGTAATTGTAATTGTAGTTAAACTACTTTTGAAGCAAAGTAATTGTAATCGTGATTAAATTACATTTTGGAAGTAATTTACCCATGTATTGGTGGAGGATGGTGACAGGGTGACCTTTTCTTGATGGTTCAAAACCGCTCCAGGCAAACAAGGGTTGAGGTTAAATTAAGTGCAAGGTTTTGATGGAAGTCTCACGTTGAATGAGTGGTTTCTGTTACTTCTACTATCTTTTACGTTTGTTAAAAAATCTAACTCCTGCTTGTCTGTTTAAGTTGGGATTAAAAGTCTACTAGGTACACTTTCTGTCAGAACATGCAAGAAGTCAATTCGCCGATATGCGACGTATGCCTAAGTGGATGAGGAGCTTCGAGGGAATTTCAACCTCAAAGGAAAGACCGCGTCAATATGACGTTGTCCTGGAAACAAAAAAATCATGCTCTTTCTTACAACGCCATTTTTCGTTCTGTAAGATCAGTTTTTCCGCCGACTATCTAGGTTTCAATAGGTTTCCAAGGGCTCTATAAAAAGTAGACGTCAGTAAACAGCCATTAATTTTTATACAAGAGGTTACTCGTATAATCGACGGGCCATTATTCGGCCCCTTTTGTTAATATCTTGCAGGCGTCTGGTACGGAGCACAGCGCGCTGTACTTACTACGAACTTCCCGTAGCAGTGGGAGCGTCCATTGACACTATCTTTCCCGTGCTCTTGACTGTAGTGATATGCACGATACGGGGTGCCAATAACGCCAATGCAGCTAGTAAGAAACAAATAATATCATTGTAGACAAATTATGTTCATCACAGAATGTGTTTTACCAGCCGAATTCAATGAAAAAACAGTCCGAGTTCTATAACATCCCACAACACCATGTCCAACGTTATTAGAATAGTTGAATTACGGAACTGCTCATAGACGCTGCAGCACGAGCAGTACCTCCTCTGTCACCACGGCTCGCCTGCCGTCGTTCGACGCACCGGGGGCTGCTTTGCTGACTGCAGTGTATTCTATGGAATAGGTACCTTTTGAAGCACAGCGCCTACATAGTGTTCCAGCATTCTCTATGGAATACACAGTTTTGAAACGAAACTTTAGATGGCGCTTCAACCGACCGGGGGCTAAAGCCCCTCGAAGTGTTTGCGTTTGTCTTGCAAGTAGCGTCAAATGTGCCATTGCACGAGGCCCGCGTCTCGAGCGGCCCTTGGAAGCAAACTGCGGAGAAGGACTGAAATGAGCATCCCTTGGAAGTGAATCGGGCCGGAGCACGTTCGTGGTACGTGGCTTGCGCGTTTCCACAACAATGGTTGACGGTAATTGTAAAAAATACCTTTATCAAGGGGCTTTACCGGAGGCGGACTCAAGTGAGTGACGGAGAAGGGGAGGGGGTATCTTGTTCTGAGGGGTGATGGCGGGAGTTCCACAGCTGACTTACTCCAGTCAATTTTACCATGTCGCTATCACGACGGCAGTGTGACCTCACGGTGACGTCATATTGACGACTGATAACGTCATGGCGTCTGGCCATTTCCAGTCCTTTGCGTGAATCCACAGTCACGTGTCATCCCACGCTATCACGTGACACCGTGATCTTACATGACTGACCCAGACTTTCTAAAATCACGCGTATCGTTGTGACGTCACGATAATACATATCATTATGACGTCAGGTGACATCAAGATGACGCGTGGCCCCATGATGTCGTTCGTTGGTGTGAGATCACGACACTACGGCACATGACGTCATGATATCATGTGACAGCGTGACCTCACGCTGACACCGTGTCGTCTGTGGTGTCACGGTCATGTAGCTGACGCTTATGAGGTCACGTTGATGTCACACGCACACACACCTATGGCGAGATTCGGGTGGTCAATCGCCGGCGAAACCGAGCCGGCGGAACCGGCAACCAGAAACGCGCCGGCGGCACACCACGTGACCCTCGCCACCCGAACACGAAACGCCAGACGGTGGCAGTTTACTTCGCCTCTTGCCCGCTCGACACCGCTGGCGAGAGGCTGTCGCCGCCGTCACCCATGTGACGGCGGCGAGTCAACCCCTTGGATTGACTCGAGTAGTGGCTGCTGAAGTGACTTCAGATCAGTTTCGCTCTTTCGTTCATTTTTTCTCACTGACCTTCTCTCCCATTTCGGAAGTGACGACACCGGATACAGTCTGGCGCCCACTCGCCCGGCCGTTTGGAGCTCGGGCGGAAAAAGCGCCGGAAAGTTGCCGGTGCTTGCCGGAGAACCACCACCCGAACGGTGCGCGCCGGCCGGAAACTGACCACGCGAACACTTTTGCCGGCTTTCCGGCAAAATAAGTTACCGACGACTGACCACCCGAATTCGCCAATAGCTTCTGCCCTGCTCATTCCCCACACATTTTGTGTTCCAAGGGTCCTTTGTCAGCATGATCAAGCCATAGTTTTGTTTTTATTTTTAATAAATGGCAATAGTAATTAATTGTAATACGTTGCTTCGTCTTCAGATCCTGACGGGTATCGTAGTAAAAACCGTGGTGGCGGCGAACAGCGCGGCTTTCTGCACCTGCCAGGCGCCTTGCCTTACTCCTGAGACAAAGCCCAGCGCCGCCATGCTGAGGGCTCCCATAACGTTACGATATCAAGCCCGAAAGGACCGTGAACTTCTAATTTTGCGATGCCGTCAAAAGAAACTGTGCATTATTGGCTGATGAAAGGATGACAACTTCTGTTCATAAAACCAAGAACTTTACTGCTTCCCTTCAAGGCGATCGTAAACATGTGCCGTCGTGCAGCGCTGTTTTCGCGCTTGTTTATGTGCAATCACGTTTTTCCACGCCGACTGACTCGGAAAACAACGAACTCGCTCTATGACTGACTTAAAAATAGAAAAAAGTATGCTAGAAGCGGCGTGCGTTCCAACCGCTCGTTTCCTTAGCACTTCTCGGCATGCGCACTGAACTGTTCGACTAGAGCTGATTGAACTATTTTTCGCCTGTAGCTCTAAACCATTTCGCATACAACATCCGTTCATGTGGATGTTTGCTTATCATTCGTCTGGTTTGCATAGATTAGAGGATGAATACAGAGTATTGACAATAATAAGTTTATCTTGATTTAAAGCCATAATTTACGTTGATACTTTATAAATTCGGTTAGGGCAAATTTAAGAGTGATAAAATTTTTTTCGCTTATAAAATGGTGTACAACGAGGTACTCTAGCCGAGCCAAATACTTTGATGCCCATACAGAATCTGGCGTGATCAGCGTTTATAATTTTATTCAGAATTATTCGAGTGCATGAGATTTCGTAGTAGTTTCTTTGCTCCAGGGTCTTAAAAACGTCCATTCACATAGGTATGCGGACCTTTCCGCCATATGTATAAACCTTAAAAAATAACGCCCTTTATGGTCGATCTGAAAAGAGACGTAGATGAAAAGAAGTGGACTGAACTACTCAAGAGACTGTATACACCCCCTACAAGGGCGCAGCCATCTTGAATGTCGTCAGTTTAAGTATGGCGAAAACATTGTTTTTCCATCGTCACTTCAATACAAGACATTCAGGATTTACTGGTAACCGTTACCCATTCATGTTTTGCCTCACCCCTGTATTTTTAGTCTTGACCGATTAATATGTTTAATTTTCTGTTCGTCACCCATATCAGATACGTCTAGCAGGTGGCTGGGGGCGACAGTAAACAAGAAAGGTATATATCAATTGATGGATTTGCCATTTTTATTGGTTTTCTTTTTGCGCACACCACTTCGCAGTACTTTTAGATCGATCTAAGATGGCGTAAGTTTTAAGAGGTCTATGGCACGCACAGCTATTGAAATTGAGTATTAATTTCTACGGCCACAAATATCACATGAATGTAATGTTATCCACATACTAGGCATGAATATGGCCATAAATACAAGCGAACGCGAATTAACCCTTTTCAAAAGTGCACGGGAATTGCCCCGAGTCCGCCATTTTCCGGGCGCGTACACTTAGCATGAATGGACCTTTCTGGAAAGTAGCACGCCGTTAAGCGGCCCGCGTGAGGCAACATGGGAACAGTTTGGGTCGCTGCTACGTCGTCCATTGCTACCGCCGTACCACCTGCGATAACCACGTTGCCTACGTTCGCATTGAGCCCGTGTGTACGGCAGACGACAATATTTGCAGCGTCACCGATGCTGCGCTGTGTTGCCCACATAAGGTGAGAAACCCTCAATCACAGCAGTCTGTCCACTTCTTTTTTGGACATCACGATTTCTTGATAAAGCCATCCAATCGTGACGGGGGAAGGGGATTAGGGGAAGGGTAGAGGGAGGAGGCCAAATGTAACAGGCGATCTTCGATGACCGGAGGAAATTAATCTGGGAATCGAGAATGTGTTTGCGGTGCTGGTGCTCGAGCCTGGGGCGGGTCCACCACTCCTCGTACATAGCTGGTCTTGCGTCTTCAGGGAGTGAGTTTATGACGTTATTTCGATGCTCTGCGACACCCTCGCACGTCCAGATGAGAAGATTCACATGGCTGGAATCTCCCAGTGCCTGCAGAGCAGGATAAAGGTCGGAGTCTTCGGGTGCGGACGGGCGGTGAAACCTCGCCAGTCAGAGGGGGTGATTTGCTGTCTATGTTTGAAACCTGCGTATGCAGACCCGTTCCCACCTGCTGGAACCAGGAGGGGCAGGGTCATCAACGGGAGAGAGTAGGGCGGCGAGCCTGAGCTTTCTGGCAACTTTCTTTTTCTTTTAAAGCGCAGCTCTTAGGCGCCCGTTTCCGGCTTGAGCGGCGTCGCCGTCGGCGTAACTGCGCGGTGCATTATGGGATGTTTTCCATGATGACGTCACAGTGACGTCACGTGTGACGTCACAAGGGTCACTATTGACGTCATAAATGACGGCACACGTGACGTCACGATCGTCACCAGTGACGTCCATAGATGACGTCACACGTAACGACACGAGGGTCACCAGTGACGTCACCGCGCGTTGCATTATGGGTGAATTTTCCCGCTACATTTAGCGGGAAAATTCCACGGCTAAATCAAGCGGAAAACTTACCCCGCTAAATTTAGCGGAAAAAATATCCCTCTATATATAGCGGAAAATTTTGCCCTTTTAAATTTAGCGGAAATAATGTTCCCGCTAAATTTACCAGCAATTTTAGCCTGCTGAATATAGCGGAAAAAATTTCCTCGCTAAATGAGCAGAAAAAAAATTTCTTCGCTAAATTTAGCGGGAAAAAAGTGAAAGCCGTCTCACAACTCCTGTAACGCCGAACTGGAGCGCAGCTCTTGAGGAGGAGGAGGGAAGGTCACTCCGGGGAGGGTATACCCCTCCTTCTCCTCCTCCTCCTTCTCCCCTCATTCGTCAATGTACTTTGGGGGGGTCACATGACCTCGGGGGGTGGGGGGCGGGGGTTCACATGACCTTAGGGGAGTCACGTGACCTCGGGGCGGGGGGTCACGTGGGCCGGGGGATTCACGTGACACCAGGGGAGGGGGGTCACGTGACCTCTGGGGAGTCACGTGACCTCAGGGGGTCAATGGCCTGGGGGGTCACATGACCTGGGGGTCGTGTGATCTGGAGATCATGTGACCTTGGTGGGTCACGTGACTTGGGGGTCATGTGACCACGTGACCATCTGACCTTTGGGGGTCACATGACCTGAGGGGTCACACGACCTAGGGGTCACGTGACCTGGGGTCACATGACCTGGGGGGTCACGTGACCTTGGGGGGTCACATTACCTTGCCGTTGTGCCGACGGCGACACCGCTCAAGCCGGAAACGGGCGCCTAAGAGCTGCGCTCCAAAATTCTCACCTAAATTTAGAAAAAAAAATTAAAGCCGTTTACAACTTCCTGTAACGCCGGATTAGAGCGCAGCTCTTGAGGAGGAGGGGAAGGCACGGGGGGGGGGGGGTGGTCACGTTACCTCGGGGATGGGGGGTCACGTTGCTTGGGGTCATGTGACCTCGAGAAGGGGGATTTTCCCCGCTAGATTTAGTGAGGAACATTTTCCGCTAGATTTAGTGGGGAAAATTTTCCGCCTCCACATCTGTCGAAGGTGACGCCGAGAATCTTCAGGGTGTCAGCAGACTCAATATTGGCGCAGTTCAATTGGAGGAGTGTGGGCTGCTTGGGTTTGAGTCGTGTCTTGAAACGACCATGTACGCGGTTTTTTCTGTGGAGAGTGTAAGTCCAGACTGTACTGCGAATGCGTTGGTAATGTCAAGAATGCGCTGCACATTACGCTGTTGGGTTTTGGCAATTCCCTTGGTAGTCCAGAGCATGACGTCATTGGCATAAATGGTAAAACTGACGTCCGGGACATTTGGCAGAGCCAAATCTAGATCCGCCATTGCCATATTATACAGCTCGAGGGATAGGATCGCGCCTTGACGGACTCCTACGTTATTGTGCTTACAGTGGCTTCTGGTGCTGCCAACGATGACTTGGAAAGATATGTCAATGAGAAACGTCTTGATGAAGTTGAGGAGCTTTCCCAATTGTCCCTTGTTTGAGCCACCTCGAAGACCATCTTGTGTGGTATAGAATCAAAGGCCTTTTTTTACATGTATGTCAACGACAGCGCGGGGTTGCGTCTGAAACTGTGGTTTGATAAAGTGGTGAAGCATGGCGAGGCTGTCCGGCGTGGGCAATCCCGGCCTGAAGCCGGTCTGCATGGCGTGAATCGTATCTCGGGTTTTGGGGAAAGCCGGGCCCGAACCATGCGCTCGAAGAGTTTACATAGGTTCGAAGTTAGCAAGATGGGTCTCAAATTTTGGACGGAGGTAGATGGTTTTGCGGGCTTGGGTATAGGGAGGACTGTCGATTTCTTCCAGTCGGCCGGTATCTTACCGCAACCCCAAACGTCGTTGTACCTCTGCAGGAGTTCTTTCATGTCCTCTGTTGGCAGGTTCCATAGAGCGGTAACAGAGATGCCGTCTGGTCCAGGTGCTGTGTTAATCTCGGCGGACTCTGAAGCTTCGATTATTTCGCACAGCATGAAGGGGACTTTCTCCGGCTCCTCGACGTTGACCGAAACCGGAGGGTAGATCTCAGTTCCAGGTGGTTGGAATTGTTGTGGGAAGAAGAAACTACCGGCTTCGTTGGCTAGGTTTTCTTCCGAAACTCCAAGGCGCAGGGCTAAGTTGCTGCCAGTGTTGCGAGCCTTAGTCTTCCCCGCAAGGCCTTTGTAAGTCCGCCAGACCCGGCACAGGTCGATCCTCTCACTGAATGAGTTGCACTGTCCCCTTCATCAGTTGCGGAACAGTTCCAGAGTGTGGCGTTTGACCCTGGCGGTTGCAATAGGTTGAGCTGAGCTTGACCTTGCGTCTGAGAGTCCTTGTTGTCCTGTACGTCATTAGAGCCGACAGTCTCCAAGCCCAGAGATTTCTGAGTTGAAGATTCGGCGTCGGGGTATCCTCCTTGACTTGGTGAGGGGTCTTTGAATGATTTACCACCTCTATGATTGTTTGATCAAGTGGGAGGTTTCTGAGGCTGTTCATGTTGGCATGAAAGGCATCCCACTTGACGAAAGTGATGGGTCTCTTGGGAGACACACGTAGCGCGAGGTCTATGAAGATCGGGAGGTGATCACTTCCCATGGGGTCAGAAAGCGTCTAGTACCTAACCTTGAGGCCTCGGAAGCCCACATGAAATCGGGTGATGTGTCCGTTTTGGAGTCGTGCTGAGAGAGCCTGGTGTGTGGACCTTTGTCGTTGTATAGTTCTAGGCGGAGTGCTACGCAAGTGGCCTTGAGTTCTTTGCCTCTCCTGTTTCTGATTGCATACACCCACGTGTTGTGCATGGCGTTAACATCTCCAGCAAAGACGGTGGGCGTCCCTGTTCTCACTGTTCTGCGCAACCACGAGAAATAGTTTTTGTTTACCCCGGGTCTAATGTCACGTCCACAATTGTAGATTCCAGTTTCAGTCACACCGAAACAACTTCGCGGTTGTCATCACAGTAGGGAACCATGTCGAGTTGTACTTGCGGAATTGATTTCCTGACAAAAGTAAGCGTCGCGCATTGAACTTCGCCCTGTCTCAAGATGCTCAGTTGAGAGTGGATACTATAATTGCTAACCTTGACATACTCGACGTAGGCCTCCTGTAGCAGAATTACGTCAGGAGCTTCCTCCCGGAGAAGTTAGAGTCTAAGTTAGAGCTCTAGGAGCTTGGAATGCAGGCACCTACAGTTATACTCCAGGAACCAGATCTTATGTCGTTTCTTTGACTTTGGAAGACGCCTGTTCGGGGATGTTTGAGATGTTGGCGTCTCCATCCTTGTGGGTTGACTAGAGCCTAGACGAGTCTGCAGATATGATCTACCTTATTTACGAGTGTCGTGAAGCTTGCCTCAAAGTTCTCAAATTCTGCCCTGGAGATAAAATGCCCTATGGCTTCCAAGACCGTCAGAGGGACGCTGCATGCATTGGTGTTTTTGGGCTTCGGCTTCAGCGCAGAAAAGAGAAGCAGGGACGTCAGCGGTGAAGGAGGAGGAGCAGCCGACTTTTCGCATTGGGGCGCAGGGCCCTTGGAGCCTTGTTGGCTCTGGGATTCCCACTTATCGCCGAGCCACGGTTATGGTCGCGAACCGGGTTGCTGTTGCCTTCTGACGGGAACCTTGCGTAGAGGGAAGTCATTGCTCGTTGCTACATGAGAAACACCACAGTTAGCGCATTTAGGTATGAGCTTGTATCCCGCGTTTGGGCCGTACTCGTGGCCGCAGCCGCACCTGAGGTCGTCCTGAGGGCAGACGTCGGCCTCATGGTCGAGCTTGTGGCACTTGTGGCAGCCGAGGTGTCTGGGCCTGTACGAGGACGACTTGGAGGACTCACAGGCGTAGTGTAATATCTCGAAAGGGTCTGACTCTCGAATGTCGTTAGCACGGTTCTTTCAGATTCGCCGATAATCCTGGCTGCCAAAATGTGGTGGGTTATGCACTCTAGCTCTTTCATCAGTGACTCTGGAGTTTCGTTGTTATCGTGTCCCCTGGGGTAGATGAACCTTTCATTTGGGCACTCGACGTGGCGACGTAGGGCTTCATTTCCGTCGTCTGGCTTTTCTGCTCAATAGTTCTATTCGTAAGGAGCTTTTCAACCGTCTGCTGATCCTTGGTTATGATGACAATTTGTATTCGATTTCTTCTTGAAATTAACAGAACATTCTCTGCCGTCGAAGCTTGTTCAAGTGATGGCGTCTGTTATGCGTTTATTGGCGATGTTGAAGACATCTTCTCTACAGATATGTCTTAAGACGACCAAATATTTTGGTGTCGATGACGTAGGGTCGCTTATCTCGTAGAATCTCTAAAGTTTGCCGCGTCTGTGCATTTGATACCACGGTCAAGCCGCTCCCGTTTCTTGTTTCCTGTCCTCGTCCATGGACGCTTTGTGTTGCTGACTTGCTCCGGCCTGAGAGAACTTCGCTACCACTTGCAAACGAGTCTCCCGTCGAGTTTTGGCGCTTGTATTCTTGTAAAGCGGCCCTGTATTGCATGTACTCAGTAATGGCAGCCTTGTTCTGCACATACTCGACAATAGCCACCCGGTTCTGTTGAAATTAAAAAAAAGCTGCCTTGTTCTTGATGTATTCCGTAAGGTTCGGGAGTTTTCGCTTATATGCAGTGTAAGCTTGCAGTTCTTCGTCCGGTATAGTGTAAACAAGTCCTACTTTCTCAGCAGGTATCTTCTCGGGGTCGCTTTCGGTCAGGTAAGGGTGGGCTGGATTCGCCACGATCTACCTTCTTCGGAGGGGGGGGGGGGGTTCCGGATCTTGCCAGGAGGTTCGGCTTGCGAAAGTCCGTAGGGGCCCACTGTCGCTATGGAAGCGGGAAAAACCCGCTCCCAGGCTGGGCAGGGTGGCGGTGGTCGCTAAGCCAGCGGGTTTCGAAAACGGGGGACCGGGGCCGACAAGTTGTTAGAAAACGCGTTACAAGGCGACAAGGCTTAGCAGAGACTGAACGGCCAGGATTCGAAATCGAACCTGGCAGCGCATGCTCAGAACGATACCCCACTAATCCTGCAAGCGGACTTGCAATCTTGGTGGTGTGAACTGCTTTTCACGGAAGCGTTGTGGAAGCTCATCGTGAGCTCATGCTCTGCGACAGCGGGCTCGACTATAGCCGGCAGTGAATACCACCTTTTCTCTTTTTAGCATGCAAAAGACCGTTTAAACGCAAGAGCATTTCATTGATTTGTTTACAACTAGTCCCATTGTCCCCCCCCCTTGCACGTTTAGATCTGAATGAGCATCGTACCGGCGTGAGGTCGTGTATCACTACTGTGTAGTGCACGTTAAAGACCCCAGCTTAGCGGTTGTAGGCTAGATTGCTCATCTACAGCTGAGAGACAAGTTGCCCGTTGAGGTAGATTAAGTTCAGGCCGTATAAAAATACATACACCAATTATTTATAACTACATACAAGATGTTCAGGACTATACTTCGTTTCAGCTGAAGTCCAGATGCAGCAGATGATACAAGCGCGAGAATGTCGCCTTGAACAGTGTTTGCACTACACGAGCGCGCGTCCTTGGCATGTACGCGAAAGCCCGGAGCTCGGCTTCTGCTACGCCCACACTTAAAGTGAAACGGTGTATTGGGGAGGAGATGGAGCAGTCATGCCCCTAGCGGTACGCTTCAGCAGTGAGGACAACAAACCGCATTTTTGTTTGTTTGTTTGTTTTTGATTCGAGACGTTTAAAATGAAGATGCGAAGGTCACTGCTCATGCGACTAAAGCACTGCTCAAAGCAAAGCGCTGGTGCCCAGACCGTTCTAGGCGAGGTTCAATTTCTTTGTTACGTTGTGTTAGTAAACACCGGGCTGTGGGGACAACAAGCTCGATAAAGCGCCCATATAGTTCGATGTATTGCCCAATAAACAGGAGCACGATAGAATGAAACATAGACTCAAGCCAACGTTGTTAGATGAGCTCAGTTACGGAACTGCTCAAAGACGCTGCTTGCAGAGGTAGTAATCCCCCTCACTTAACGCCAGGAGTCCTATGCTGCGCTTTTTGGATACCCACGGCGACTAGGGAGAAGGAAGTGATGTCAACAACGCAAAAAACGCAGACTGGATGTTTTTTCTGCGGAAATTCATCATCAACGACTCTCACTGATCAACATCCAATCTGCGTTTGCTGCGTTGTTGACGTCACTTCCTTCTCCATAGTCACCGTGGGAGTCCAAAAAACGGAACAAAGCACTCCAGTGCCTCGGATGTGGCCTTGCAGCCTTCCCTGCAGCTCCACCACGGGGATGCTGGACTCCTTGCGTCACCGGAAATTCGACCGGCTCGTCTGCAAGCTGGCACGCAGTGAGCCCTCACCAGTCGCTCGAGACTGGCCTGCTAGAAGTCAGCAACCCATGGCGGCTCAGCGAAAACCACCGTCGCGAAGGCAGCTGCTAGGCGTGACGCTCTCCACCCTCTGCACCATCCCATCATCATCGTCCTCACCCACACAATTCATTTGTACAATATAATTCTATCAGTGAGTAGAAGTGGTGCCGCAGGCCTTCATTGTATGGGCGATTTGCCTTTCTGCGGCACCGCGGTTCTTCTGAGCTAGAATAAACATATCATATAATCGTCTTCTTTTATTTTCGCGCCCAGCTGATTAGAAGCAGCAGTGTGCCTAGATTTCAGCGTTTCCAACTGTTCGATAGGGATCACGTGATTTATGGGCCGCTTTTGCCAAACAAGTGTCAAGGAATCGAAAGCGTTGATCGTTTTCAAGCATCGCCAGACTTTGCTTAACCTCCCCTGCTTGCTTTCTTTCTTTCTTCACGCCAACTGACACATACGCATCAGCAATCAATTTACGTCCGAGGAGCTCTGCTAAGACACGAAGCAATGAGTGAAATCATTGCTTCGTGTCTTTGGCGCTTCAACTCACAACTGAATCACGGCCGGCTTGCTAGAACAGCGTCTTAGCAGAGACTGGGTGAAAGAAGGCACTGCTAAGACCTTGGCGCGAGGCGTCTTGAGACGCGGGTTTGAGTCTCGCTCAGCTCGCGCGCCGGCTTTGACAGTGCTGTTTTTCGCCTAGTCCCAGCTGAGACGCTGTTTATAGCAAGCCGGCTCTGACATTACAGTCGTCTCAAAGGCTTTTAACATCTACGGTCTGGTTCTGTAAAGTGATGTCATAACCTCCTATATGCTGACAATTCTGACAGATCGCCACGAGAAGCGGCCGCCGAAATGCAAAAAGGTGGAGCGGCAGACACGGGATGGAGAGGAGAGCCGCGTGGCTGTCGCCGCGCTGCTGCGAGACGCCGAAATACACTTTTCTCGATCGAAGAGGTGTGTTTCGGGTCCTTGCCGTTGTGAAAGGTGTGCGCTGACGTGCAGGTTCCCCGAGAATTGGCTCTTTAATGCTTTGTGCTACCAAATCCTCGCGCTCCAAGTCGCAGGCTTGGAGCGCGATTCTGAAAGCGCACAAAGCCTGGATTGCCAGGCTTTGTGAGTATAGAAGGGGCTATGGTGATATTTTCAAATCCGCGCGGGATGCTGCACATGTTGGTGTCGCTCCGGAAGAAACGCGGCACTCACATCGAAAGTCACTCAACTCAACGGTATTTTACGTCATCGGAGTTTCCCTGTTTGAGGTCACATCTTGCTTCCATTTGCATTTAAGCGCTTATGTCATGAAAACAAAACAAAAAATATAGTCAATAGTTTCTTAAGCAGCAGGAGCTTAGTCTGTCAAAGTTTGGCGACATTGTTACCCACTGTAGATGAGAAATTTAGCCAATGTGGTGCGACTGTTAGACTGGTGTCTTTAATAACGTGCATCATGCAGATACACAACCGCATACCGATTTGATGCATATCGATATTGAAACGTGCAGGATCGGGATATAGCCCAGGACCTCTGGGTTTTGCAGCGCGAGGTTTCGCCCTACGTGCTTGGACCTGCGGTGCATTAAAGTGATTGTCCGGTGATATCCAGAAATTACTAAATTTTGTTGCTAGTCACGTAGAGAGGGCCTAAATATATCGTTATATGAGATTTAATTTACCACACTACGCCCACTATTGGTGAAATAAATTATGAACATCAGTACGAAACTTCAAGCCCAATTTCGCAAGTATGCATGGCTGGTCATGTCGGGACGTCACATCAGGCGTGAAAACGTCAGAGTCGTTAGCGTGTACTTTTTCAAGTTTTGATTCACATGGTGGATGGTACGTACAAATGCCATCGTCGAAGATTTGAGCTTTCCTCAATACCTTCAATCTGGTCTTAGAACGAAGTTATTATGCTGAGACAGCAGTCACGACCTGTCGTGGCTCTCTTTGCATTAAGTTAGGTCATGGATTCCACTCTTGTGTTTGGCGTGTATGTTCATACAAATTGATGTTAGTCTACCTCAACTGGCGACTTGTCTCTCAGCTGTAAATTAACAATTTAACCAGTGCAGTACGACTGGTAGCCTGGGGTGTTTAACGTGCCCCACACACTAGTGATACACAACCGCACGCCGGTACGATGCTCATCCAGATCGAAAATGGCTTCCGCTGTTGCCAACGAAAACGCTGTGTATTTTTCAGGTGCAATCTGAGCAATTGGGTTCTCTGTAAAATTGAATTACTTCTTCGGCAGAGGAATACAATCCAGATATTGTGCGGATGACATTCCTTAGAAGAATGACAATATATTATAATTTAATTGTTTTCTGGAAGACAATTTTACCGGGCAATCGCTTTAATTTAAGCCCGATTCGCACGATGCGATTTGCTTGCAATTTCGCAACTACAATATAGGTGACCATAGTCGCCACCATGCATCTTTTGCCGCACGAACGACGCCGCAACTGCGATATCGCAACTAAAATCGCATCATGTCGATTAGGCTTTACTCGGGTCATTGAACCAGAGCGCAAGTCGAATGGTTTTCACAAAGGGTATTGAAAAAAAAGAGAGAATTTCACATAGAAAGTTTTGAAAGGTCATTTGATGCGTAAGGCAGCTACGTTGCTGGAAAACATGAAAGAAGTAAAATGATAAAGTGGAAAAATCTGTTTTCGTAGCTCCCCCTTGCGGTATGTCTCCTGGAAGTTACAGCAGGCAGGCGAGAGCTCTAACAATACCTTCTTGTATAAAAACGAATAAATAAAAGATACGTTAAACTGGAGGTGGGGAGTGCCGCGGTCGACATGTTTCTTGCGGCCGCAGAACGTCACGCTTCCTACCACCTGCAGCTTAGCGCGTTGTGACGCCATGAAAACAGTAGAAGAGGCGGCCGCGCGAGGACCGGTGGTCGCGAAGTACTAAAAAAGGTACGTTAAATCTCCCCGACATTGTCTTCTATTTGAGAGTATCCCTATATGTCGAGAAGGGTGACAGAACATTCTCAGAAATAAGTTCCAAATGGATACCTTAAAAAGGAGCGTCGAATGACATTCTCGCTACCGTAAAGTACGCAACGGTGGATGTTTGTTAAAAACTTTCTTTTCCGCTTACCACCAGGTACACTGTGGGATTATATTGTTTATCGCATCACGTTCACAAGATGTTTTTTCGCATAATGACTCAATCTTGCCAGCAGAATATGGGATTGCCATAATAAGCTGGTGAGATCTCAAAACGTGCCCAAACTTTCTCGTCAGCGCGAATTGCCAGTAAAATGGTACCAAACAATTATTTCAGTAATAAGAATGGGTCTATATCCTCAGAACACGTAAGTGTTTGCTTAATGTCGTGGTGAAGTTCTGTGCCAAATGTTTAGGAAGAAACCCCAACATATTAATAGCAGCAAGTCAGATGGCAGTGCTGATTTACAGATATTTTTGCATTTAAAATTCGAATATAATATATCTCACTGGTCAAGATTGAAAATCGCAAGTTAAGTCAGTGCTGATGTTTAACAGTCCGTATGTAGATATTATTTTGAAGTGCCGTAATGGTGCTTGCTGGCTGCACCTTGCTAGAGTGGTGACAACTTTTGGGAGGACAAGAGCCACCTTTTCCTGACCACGGACACCATTTCGTCTCTTGCCATCTGACCGACGCAAAATTCAAGCCGAAATCAAACGCATAATGGACGGAATGCGTCTCGTTGAGTCTTCTTAAAGTTACCCTTCGTCATTTGAGAGGTGGTAATTCTATTAACAGCGTAAACAGCTCAGAAACAGCTGCATTGCATGGAATGCATGTTGGAGGCTGAACTAGCTGACGACAAGGCGGGCTCCACTTTTAGAGCACCGCCAGCCCAGCAACATTGAGACAGTCTAGAATATGTGGACTTGTAGTGCCACATAGTGGCAGCAAATGTAAACAGCACATGTTCTCATTCGTTCGACATCATCCGCAGCACCTATTGGTTACGGCCTGTAGCGATAGATGCCGCTTGGGTCGGTTTATATCAGCTACAGTGCTACACGATAAGAAATGCATTTATTAACTTGTAGTAATTTGCGAAATAAATGTTTTGCAACACAATGAAAATAGAAGACAACTTTTCTGAAAAGTTTATAACTTATCGCAATTAAAATGACTTTTCTTTCAGATTCGATGGGCGCTGCTCGGTTTGCTTTTGCAGCATTATTCTTCTACAACATATGTTGCATCTGGCCCGCTACCTTTAGCAAAGAAATTACAGAACCCGTGGACCCCAAATGCGTGGGTACTCACTATGATCTCCTTGTTATGACTTCGTAAAAAAGGAAAACTAATAGCGAAATCGGACCTAAAAATGTGGCTCTTATATTCGTGTCATCGAGTATATGATGGTTAATACCCTGGTCACCTGGTATATAAAGATGTCTTCTTCTTAGTACATACACGCTGTGTGAGGGTTATCTGTACATGGAAAAAATATGATGCAATTGAAGTATCGGACATGTAAATATACTAATATTAACATATTGATAATTTAAATTAAATAAAAAACGAATAGCATTCCCAGGGCTACCTTATAGGCGCATGTTTACCAAAATTGACGTTGCTAGTTATTTTCAGAAGATAAATACAACTATTGAATATTCAGTTTAGATATATGCAAGGCAAGGGAAAAGGGAAAAAACAACTGAATATACTTGTACACCTATGATTGGCAAAATTATATTCCGCGTTTCAGCAAGATCTATCGTCAGCACAACCATCATGTCAGACTACTCTAAAAGAAATATGCACGTAGTCAAAGCCCCGACGAAAAAACGTTTACATAAAAACTAGCGTGAAGGTAAGCCATTACAGTGGTTGTGAGTAAAAAAAGCATGAGAGATAAAAAGAAAGGAAGGGGTATAATTTTACTGAATATAATATTTTCCACCCATGTCTCCTGGTTCATAATCATGTTCAAAATACACCAAGCTTCTCTCCACTTTTAAGCCTTTTTTTTTAATGAGTCTTATTTATGTCTCAGAACGGCAGTTCACCTTTCTGAAAGGGACTTAGCTTCTTCAGTGTATCTGTAGGCTACTAACATGACTAACTGTATATGGTACCCTTGTGAGATGTACACATGCGAGTGAACTTTGTTCATTCTACCCATAGAGTTATTATAATGCACGCTAGAGGTTCAACTGACGCTAGTGTCTATGAAACTTCCGGGATGCAAATTGAAGCAGACAGAAACAAGTATACTTTTTCGGTGCTCCCGTTCATTCCTGTGGGAAAACGCACGTGCATTTTGTCTCTTCGCCGGAAAATAACATTAATCACTTTTGTTATCTAGGATCGTACCCGATAGTATGTACCTTTATTATCATTGGAAAAGTGTAATTGGTTTAATTACAGTCATTTTTTCGCCAGTGAACGATGTTACACTTAGCTATATTTAAAGTCCAAGCCCCTGTTACATAGCAAGTGCGTAGAAACGAGCGACGATTCTAAGCAAAATAACAATTGAAAGGAATGTAGAGTGTGTTCAAAGTTCGCCAGCATTCAGGTGACGCTTATATATTGCTAATATGCCCGTCTTGTCACTATATGAAAATGACCCCGCCGTGCATTTTTGCGAGTGGTTAAAGAATGAAATACGTTTACAATTCTCTGTATTGCCGAATTCGAGCGCAGCTCTTTGAGGAGGGAAAGGGGAAGGTACGGAGGGGAGGGTAAGCACCTCCTCCCCTCCTCTCCTCCTCTGCGGCTCCCTCCCATTTAGCGAAAACTTTTCGCTAAATTTAGTTGAGACTTTCCCGCTAAATTTAGCGGGGAAACTTGACACGCTGAAGTTAGCGGGGAAATATTTCCATTAAAATGAGCGGGAAAATTTCCCGCTAAATATAGCAGAAACATTGTTCCTCTAAACTTAGCAGAAATATTTCCCTGCTAAATTTAGCGGAAAAATTTCCCCTTTACATTTAGGTTGAAAAATCTCCCGGTAAATTTAGCGTAAAAATTGTTCCGCTAAGTTTAGCGGAAAACTTTCCCCGCTAACTTGAGCGGGAGAACGTCCCATAATTCAACGCGCGGTTACGCCAACGCAGGCGCCGAAGCCAACGGCGCTCAACCCGGAAACGGGTGCCTAAGAGCTGAGCTCTAAAACATTCAAAACAAAGTATAAAGTACGTGGGTTATAATAGGTGTTTCCTTTTTATTATTTCCTCTGCCGGGCAACTTATAATGGGCACTTGATCTGTGGCGTCTCCCTATTTTCAAAAATTTCGAGAGTGCGGGTTATTGCACATATTCACGGGTAGAAATAATAAAACAGTAATTATTTATTGCAAATCGGACTAATCTTACGTGAAATTCAATTAATTTTGATCGTCTACATGAGCATGGAGTTACTGATCCAGTGTTACTGCGTAGTTCACGCCGTCTTTCTTGGTTTTTCTGGATATCCTTCGTCCGTTTGGCACGGACATCCCTCATGCTGGAAAGCGCCGACGCCGTGTTCGCGCTAACAGTGTCCTACAGTGAACATGAATCCATGTATGAAACTGTTTTAGCACTCTGTCTGATGCCCTGACTTTGAAAAAAAAAAGCGGTAACTGACCTATTATTTCGTCTGCGTGACTCAGACATCCCCCGCAAGCTACCTAGTACGTAGGAAGTATTTGTGACTTTGCTCCTATAATCAAGCGCAGTGAGAAAATGCACTCACTTTCCCCATAGAAATGCATTACGAGAAGTCCATTTTCGACTGGTTGTTGTCCGCTTCAATTTGCAACAGCTCACTAGCGCCAGTTGAACCTCTAACGTGCATTATAATAATTATATGGTTCTACCCTAATGTTTGACTTCTCCCATCAAAAAACAAAACAAAAACACTTCGGCTTTTTGTGTGCTGCTGTCTCGACTCACAGCCTTGGCTCACACTGACTTGGGTCTAGAAATTTTAGTTTCAAAATGTCCGCAGTAATATTGACCATAATTCGAAGTAACAATCATTGAGACATATACGCCCAGTGATTTAAATGATCGATATATACTATTGCACGTTTTTGTTGGTATAGTTTTTTACTCATTGCCGTGTGTAGCTTTTGTTTCTTTTTTCAGGAGTTTGTATTCTAGGGTTATAATTTAAAATATGTTGACTGTTTCTTGAAAATCGCGCTAATCATTGTTTTGGTAATGGGTATACCAGTACCAGTGAATATTAACAATATCCGAATTAATGAAGTGTAGTGTAATTATTAAACTCGCTGGTTCTGTCAACAATAGTGATGAGTCGTATGGAGAATAGTGTTTTATGCTTCTTCCTAGATTTCACCGTGTTTATCATATAGAAAACAAAAGTAAACTTGTTGAATGGTAAACTGTAGAAGTTGGTAGGGTTATATGAGTGATAACGGGCCAAATTGCCAATAACCACAAACCTCTGCAGACTCTAAGCACGACGAGCGGAATTGCAGGAAGACAACTTCAATGTATTCGTAGAGAGAGTTTTTAGAATTAGTGAATAACAGTTTATTGTTTTCTTCCATGGATCAGCAAGCGGGTTGCTTATAGGCCGATGGACAAGAACGGACGACCTATGATGGGATACATTAATCCAGATTGTGATGATGGCAAGGTATGTCTTGTTTAGACACCATCATAAGGACAAATACGCTTTGATATGAACAAACATTACTCGCCATTTTCGTATATTTTTGTACATGATAGTGTGGAATTTTGGAATTGTCGGCCCTATAGACGAGGGTGATTTCAAAAATTGCTTACAGAAAAGTCTGTGTACCCATCTCGCACAAGCTTGTCATAACCCAGGTATGTCTTGAATTATTGCAAATGCAAATCATTGGTTGATTTGCGAAGTGAATGTCCACATCACCCATTGTCAGTTGTCTATCCGATAGAATCAGTTCACGTGCGCGTTTAATGTTGTGATCAGTCATGGACTCGGTAGGATATCCGGCTCCTTCGTTATGGCTTACATTTTTGCGGCATTCCGTCAATCTTCGTATCTATTTAAACACATATTTTCCCGACAAAACTCTTTCTCCGTATTGTGTACAAAATATTGGCGCGGCACCAGACACGCTCTCGAAATACAAATAACGAATCACTGCACGCTGCTCTTCGTGCAAATCGCAAGTGTGATTGTCATTGTTTCTCACACCGCAGTCACAACTGAACCGAGTTTATAAAAATGATCGATAAGATACAGTAGGCCAAAGAGATTTCTTAGGACAACCGTAGTAAGGAGAATTTTTATCACTATTTATTAGGGAACGTGCTTCCTTAAACATTTTCCTTTTAAACATAATTACCATGGTCCCACTAGTGTGTGGCCATGACACTTTTATCCATCTGATTCTATTATTTGGCTTAACACAGTTATTATTTTCAACTGAAGATAATTGATTACCACTTAAAGCTATGTTTTTCAAAGCTTTTATTGCCACGTTGAACTTACGTCGTTAATAAATAAATGCCTCCTTCTACGTATATTTACGGTCCCCCTGTAAATGTAGTCAACAAACAATTACAGTGTTGAACCTTACTACAGGAATGGTGAAGGAATGCTACATTTTATGAAATTAGCGTGTATATGTATTATTTTAAACACTAAGATAAGTTGCTAAGGCTATAAATGGTAGAGCTCTTGAAAAGGCAACCCGGTTATCTCTTTGATAGGCTGTAAATGAAAAGACGAGAGTGTTTTATAAAAACATAAAAAGAAACAATTTTTGTTGTAACAAAAAATGTGCTGGATACGCGAAAAGAACTTTGAACAATAAAATAACGTCACTAAGAAACAAACAAAAATATATAAAGCTTGCACTTAGGACAGTCACAAAAAGTTAATGAAACAATTGGCACAAAAAAGATTCCACAATATATGTATGCCTCAGCAAGGCATAGTCTAAAGGCAGAGCGAACGACACCAAAGGGTATACCATTGTGCAATTTATTTTTCTATAATAAAAAGTTTATTAATTTACCAAAAGGTCTTGACTGTGTTACTTAATTTTTTGACTGTGATGCTTTTGAAGGGGCGAACTTTATAGGTAAACATCGCAACGCTGTAATCTGCTGTCTTCCAAAGCATAACTTTTCCTAAGTTGTTCAAGCTCATTTTACTGCGGGTAGTTTGGATCATAACTGGTCTCGCAAATTACTACTTTCGCAAACGGTAATACATTGAAATAGCCTGGTGATGGAGACCAACTAAGCATTTATATAATTAATGCCGAACTCAATGAAAATGATTCTGCGATTCAGGTGAAAATATTCTGATATTAATGTTTATTTGTTCAGTCTAGAAAGTAATATTGCACTTATTCCAATTGGGTGGTGTCATGGGCTAATCACGGTCACATTAATAAAACAAATGTAGAAGCAACGGGACAATCTTTGCACATTTTAGGGGAGAAAATGTCACAATTGTATGTACAAATGTATATCTCTCTACACCTTAAAATACTCTGATTGCCTCTATGTAGCCGCATGTACAGATCAAACATCGAACGGCCTTTTGACCTAAAAGAACGCACTTAGGTGAGCTACTCTTACAGCCAAAGGAAGGTCATGTCTAGGCGTACAGCGCGCTCTAATAAAGCTTAAAGTCCAGGTCACACAGCTAATACCTCGTACAAAACACAGACTGCGAGGCACTGTATGCAGGTATGTTAGGAAAATACACATGTAAGAAGCAAACATGCTACGAGCGTATGTGAGGCGTGTCCACAGGTAATGCTATTATTATGTCTGCATGTAACGCAGTGTATTTTTTATGGCGTATGATAAGCTGTTGCCAGCTATGACCACTGGCGGCCATAGTTGTGTGCGCGACTGTTGAGCGCGTGCCGACGGCGGGCTTCCACAGTTATTCTACAACGTGCATTCCGCACCATCACAATTGCCGGTCTTAGCAGCTTATTATTGAGCTCGTTCCGAATATGCGCTCTAAACCTCGTCTTCAAATATGGCGTCCATCGTAAAACCCCAATACATACAATTAATATCGCTAGATTTGTAAGTAAGGAAAGTTTCTGATTCGCCCTACTTGAAACTACATTGACATTTCATGTAATAGACACTACTGTCTTACTGCCGAATGTCGTTAGACCAGCCGTATACTTGTGATAGTAAACGTTAATGAAACGTATTATGTTTCTTTACAGAAGCGCCTCAATGTTGACCACGATGAACGTAAACAAGACTTGAGCTGTGGTTACCATGATGCGTTGAAATTTTCCTTTGTTACGGTGAGATTTGTTAACTGTTCAATGTTGATTTTTTTAGATATATAGTGAGCCCTAGCAATATTTAGCTTCTGAGATCTCTTCTTGTTGCAAGACTCGCTATAGCACAGCTGCTCTTCGCAAGCTGGGACACCGCTTTGGCCCCAAGTTTCACCGCTTCGGCCCCGAAAGCCAATTTGCAAACATTAATAAATTGCGAATTTAGGATTTAACGGAACATTTGTTATAGGGCTGCGTTTCATAAAAAAGCGACACGTTAGGCTCGACCGTTACGCTAGACCGACACACAGATATACATATAGGCAATATAGACTCATAGGGCCTATATTGCTATACGACCTCGACGTAACGGCGTCCTATTGTCACGAATGACTGAAGAAAAGTAAACGTTTAATGGTGAAAACGTGTGCCACCCCCCCCCCCCCAAAAAAAAAAAAAGAAAGAAGAAAAAAAGGCTAGCGTTGCAGGCCTCGATGACGGCCTAACAGCAGGATCAAGCGATGGGCAAGACTGACCCCGAACGGCACGGCGCGGCTTCTTTGGAGTTTTCCCTGGTAGCCTAGAATATTCCTCCTGGATTGTTCTCGAACTATACATTCTAAACATAAGCAAGCAGGACGGTTCTTCACAATTCTCGAACCTTCCACTTCAATCACAAAAGATAAAAACGACAAGCTGGGGCGGGATTCGAACCCCGGACATCTGCGTGGGAGCCAAGAGCGCTACCTACTTGGCTAGCTGCGCACGCAAAAATGTGACGTCATGACATTACGAAACTGAGTAGCGTCGTGCGACTGGGTCTCAGGTTCGGGTGTCATGCTGACGTCATACTATCACGTGACATCATGACTTGGCGTAACGTCACGAGTAACCTGACCTTATGACGCCACACGATAGCACACATACACACACATGCACGTGCCCAACTTAATGTCAACAGGCCCTGTCTTCTCCGAGTTTATCAGATAAAATCAAGGTACGGTTTTATACAGATGTTACAATGACTTATTTTAAATTGCTTTTTTGCGTTAACTATACACCTTTCCAAAAAACGTTCCTAAGCCGGTGCCATCTTACTGACGATGATGGTGCTACTGGTGCGACTCTCGCTACTTCTAGTAGCTAGAAAGTCTCTTGGCACTCCTTAGATTCTTGAGACCGCCTTGTTTTGAAGGTTTTGCATCCCAAGTTTCTCAGCCGCTCTTGAAAGTTTCTACGTATCCGTTTTGTGTTATCTTGCATTGTGAGAAGTAGGGCCGGTAGCTACAGTGCGTGTCGTTCAAGCGTTTCTGCTCCGCGTTCCCAGCAGAAACGAAGGAAGGGAAGAACGTTGAACGGTCCTCGACGTGATTTTGCGAACAATGACAACTATTCTTCCCTGGGATAATCCCGGGGAGTGACTTTTCGTCGGAATAGCCTATTTGGTTGGGGTGGGGAACAGATCAGTCGCGTCCGTTCCTTTGCTTTTTTTGTGCTGGTCCCATAAAAAGAGTCGCTCTCCCTAAAACGTGCTCAAAAACGACGTCCTGTTGGATTACGTTCGATCGTCGTAAAGTGACTGACGCCAACACTGTTGAGTGGATGTGATGTGTTATTTGATATATTTCTCGAATAAACCCTTTTCGGATAACGCGGCCCTGCGGTATTCAAAACAGTATATTACCTATATAGTACTGTATATAGTTCAAGTGTTGACACTTGCTGACTTTAATGTCTGAATCCAGTTGTATACATCGGTAACCACGGACGTTATATATGCGTGGGGAATCTACATGCATGCTGTTCGGCTCTTCTCCTGTTATAAATTAATTTCGACAGCTAAGCGTTTTGTCGATAGATCGATAGATACGACTGAGCGGGCGGGGACTTGTAAAATAAAATAAAATAAACATTCTAATCTCGTTCGTTTTGTCACGCACGTACTTAACAAACATGGCTTAAACTTGATTGTCTTTAATTTCAAATGTAGCACAGTGCTTTCTCTGCGCCGTTGGGAAAGTATATACACCGTAAAGCGCAAAACAACGCAAACAATACGAGCGTTTAACTACCAGTGGTGACTTAAATGGTGCCTACACATGCTACGCCCAGATTTGTACAATTTACAAAAAAAAAAGAGTAAGGAATAACATTTACAATTATCCATGGCTAAATTGTAACTAATTACAGGTACAATTAGTTGCAGTTACAATTCAAACAGGTGCTGCCACCTGGACGCGCGACTGAGTGGTTAGAAAGCAACGCGTTCGCAAAGCCTCTTCTACCCGTTGGACACCCAAAATGTCAGCTAGATTTGATTGACCCTTGAGACGCTGTGACCTAGATACGGCTCTCTTAAACTTCGCTTTTGTCCTCAGTGGAAATATCTTTGTCCCTGATGTTGATACGAAGGAGTCATCTTTCTTTCTCTTGGACAGAAGGAAGCAAACAAAGAGTGAAAGGAAAACAACGAAACGTGCGCGCTCAGATTCGCTACAGCAACTCGTGTGCACATTCACCGTCTTTTTTATCGTTAAAATGGAAAATTGTGACTTTGGGGAGCTTGCAATATTTTGCACAGAAAATCCGCGGTGCTTTATATCAGTGTGCTTCTATCTTCGTTTTGGGCGACCAAGCTGACGAGTTACAATAAGCAAACAACTCAAGCCACAAAAAAGAAAAAAGAGCTGAGGTTTAAAGAGACGTGAATAAAGGTTTTGAGCATCTGAAGAATGCCAGGCATTGCGTTTTGCAAGTGCAGGTGACAGTGTGACTTCGGCAAAGCTTACCTTCACAAAAAAGACAACAACAAACAACACGATTTTTTTGTCAAAATATCAAAATTCCAGTTTTTTTCCTTCCTTAATGAAAATTAAGTGTAATATATTGCAAAGAATTCCCTTACGTAAAAAAGTAATGAAATTTCTTACACCTACCTTCTAAGATATGTAATTCTTCCCTTACAAAATTATTGATAAATGTAAAGGATTATAAGTCATTTCGTTATTCGGTTAGGTTTAGCAGTTATGCCGGTACGAGAGCAGCCTCAAACCCAGTGAGTGTCTTTGAAAAAGGTTCTCTTACCCCTGGGGCCGAGCTTGTTTTTTGAAAGGTGTACGTTTTACGATGATCACAAGAAATAAAGTAATGCGATTGATTTGAAACTGTTGCACCTAATTTCAAATTTAACTAGAGTTTCAACCATTGCATGGTTCCTAAAGTATTGTAAAGAAAAGTGGAACGATAATAATCATGATCACGTCCCAAGCAGAACGGATTTTGGCCAAGCATTGTCCAATGCCTGGCTGTGGTCGCTTGGCTAATGGCCAAAGAGTGGCCATTCATCTGCAAATGCTTGGCCGACGGATGATGGCCAGTGAGCCATTGTCCAATGGCCAGAGAAAGGCCAGTCATCGACCAATGCCTGGCAACTAGTGCCAAAGAGCCATTGCCACGCCTTGGTGAATGATCGGCCAACTTTGTGCTGCTTGGAACTAGTGCATTGTACATTCAATCCGATATAAATAATGATAATAAGATGCCTCTAGCGTGGTGCTATTATTATAACAAGCATATACCGAGAATGAATAATATTTATTGTCATTAGGTTGTTCACGGGGTTTTAGTTTTTAATTTATGATCACTTTCAGTGAGCAAACATTTTTGACCAATGTTACTCACTTACCTCAGCTGCTCATTATGCAATAAATATGTTTGTTACGATTTAAAACTTTATATAAACTTACGCTATTTCACTGACTGAATCAATGATATTCTAGGGTCTGGCTCCACTCAAGATTAACTTGCGACATTATACCACCCTCTATTACCACGTGAGTTTTTTTTCTAAGTTACTATTAGTTGGGAAAAAGTTGCTGCGAGATGTCGTGTAAGTATACTGTATAATTATTTCTAAATTTAGTACAGGTAATCCAAATATATCTTGCACGTTCACTACAAACCAGGATAGGGCTCTGCTTTCATTTTAATGCGTTAACTATACAGACATAGAAAGACCCAAGTTAACGTCCCTCTTCACAGCTTAAGCTGAATGTGTGGTGACAGCCTCAGAACTGCCTCCGTTGGCCACTTTTTCTGACTCGCGGCAACAACAAGCTGTCAGGTGTTCTTTCGCTAGCTCGTGCAGCTGATTTCCATCGCTGTCACGCGCACTGGTCGGCGGTGCTTGTTTAGGCACTGGCAGTGATGAGAACAGCAGGTAGGTCTTTCAGCTGTCCCGCCTCCGACGCCAGCGTTCTGCCTTCAGTAACACTTCGGCATCTCGAAAGCATAGAGCATGCATGTCGCAACCAATGCACGGCGGAAGGGAGTGAGCGCGTGCTGGAGGTTGGACGTCAGAAAGATCCACCGCGCCTTTCTCATCCTTTCAGTGAATAAAGCAGATGCTGCGCCCCAGTCATTCTTATGAAATCAGAGATTTCGATCACTGGAAAGATTTCGCCAGAACCAGAATATCCGCTGTCAGATTGATTGTTTACGAACTTGCCGTAACAGATTGCTCGAGACTATTTGGTCACGACCCGCCGCAACTGCTTTCACATCGCCCGACAAGCTTACAAAGTTAAGAAAGAAAAAACAAATAATCTGGTTTCTTTTGTCGAGGTTTTGGCTAATACGAAATCACGTTTACTCACTCCCCTCTGCCGTCATAAGCGTTGGATGATATCACGCCTTTGCCACTGCTAGCAAGCAAGAGTCTGTCAATGCAGCTCGACTGGTTATCTGCTCAGATTTGTGGGGTAAGGGGCAGAAAAAGCACGTATCCTACGACACCAAAAAACAGCGGGTTCTATTTTAATTTTATATTAAGAATGTCCGAATTGGATGCTACATTTTGCTCCACCGACAAAACAGCACATATAATATTTTCATTAACAACCGAGGAAAGGGAGAGGGGGCGAGGGTGAATACACTATTAAAGTACATCTGAGTTCAAAGTCACGTTTCGACAGATCGATTGTGATGAAGGGTTTGCTAGAAATAAAATGGAAATTGAATATCTGCTCTTGTCTTGTTCCAGCCGCCTCATTATTGCATGGATACGAGGATTAAGTACCCTTCGAGGATACCCACATTGTAAGCGCAGTTTTTTGTTGTAGGACGTCAATGTTGATTGATTGAACAATGACGCGAATGACAGCCTGTCCAAAATCGGTAAAAATATAGAATAATTCAATAATGAAGAATGAATGAATGAATGAATGAATGTAGCTTTCTTGCTTGCCGGTCACTTTTGTTGGTTTACTTGGGGAACGGCGGAAAAGCATGGAAGCAAATATTACCTTGAATGTTCCTGTCCAGTCTGACTTGCTTGGACATTTCTATACTCCTATCACTAGTTGTGTGCAGTGCAGGAAAATTCAATGCGAAAAAAAAGAGAGAAAGCGTGAGCACTAGGAACGTAAGGGAGGAGACGAGGTTTCTCTCCTCCTCCCCAGCCTTCTTCCGTGCTCGCCCTTTCTTTCCTCTTCTAGCTTTGCCTTCGCCTGTGCAACACACGACTAGTAACACGGAGTATTGATAAAAGAGGCATGGTCATGGTCGTCAATTTTAAAGAAGTGTTCTAATATGATTTCCCTTAGCTTTGAAATCTGTATGGAAACTTTAAGTTTGGTGGGTAGTTATACTCAACGCTTCAAGTCAAACGTTCTAAGTGGCCCAAATGTGTTGTCTAAAACTCAATCTCATTATTAAAAAAAAGGCAAACAATATGTTTGTTTTTCTTTCCATGTGGCCCTTTTAGAAGATACTGCTTCATCATTGTGCAACCTTATATCTTACATAATATAGAATTAAAGTAGAGACGAAACTTGGAGAGCAAGCGTACACGCTGAAGTATTCACGTAGACGGAAAAGGTATAGGATCGTGCGCTCGCACGCACATTTGCAGGGTCGTGTGTGTGATTGGTGTGCAGACAAACACGGACACAGGCCCGCACTCATGGAGAGCACAGAACATATGCAATTTTTTTAAGTACATTTCTGCTTACAAAGCGTTTCTTACTCAGTTGTAATTTTTGCAATTTGTTTACAGTGAGGGGCACCGGCCATTATGGCCCAGGTACGGCGAGTATAATTACGTACCTCCACAACGCTGGCTTCACAGTATTGAGGTATGACTTCACGAAATAAGCAATGTGCTCTGGCGGCGCGATATTCTACTCTGGAATGTGCCGCAGTATTCAGATACTCGAAGTATTTTCAAGATTTTCTTATTCAAAATGTTTGCAAATTTTGTTTTGTGATCATGTTTCATATGAGCGAGAATATGCGTAGGTAATAAGTTGTCCAGCAATAGGTACTTCTTCTATGATAGGAGGTTTGCGTGTGTGTGAGAGATTATGTGTATGTGCAAGTTGGAGTTCAAATTATTTGCTTTCTATAATGTTTGTCAAGACCGCTGCTTTACTTTGCTGGTGCTAAGAGATATCAAGTAAAAATGAAAGCTACAGTATTTTTGTTATGTTATAGAAAGGACGACTTCATTCTGTTCTAAGTAATTGTAACACTGTTTGTTTTATCTGTCCTCGGTATTTTATTGTAATTCCTCTCGTTTGGTTCAACTAAGTTAATTTATGTTGTTCCCGGGTCGTAACCTCTATCGGTTAATTTCTCTTTGTGTTAAGTGGTCTTAGTTGTATTTTTATCTGAATTTAACTTAATCTTACAGGTTTCACGGTAGAGTTATGCTGCACATAAGCGTATTGAGTGCAGTATATTTCTGATATCATACAACTGTTAAGCGGATTTAGTTGTGCCCCAATTAATGAGACCAAAGTTCGCATACTAAATCTCCGTTCTTTAGTTGAAATAATTTAACAATTAATTACTTTCGTATGAGCACGTGTTGTCACTAAGGCAGATATTGTATATTGTGAAGCCGAGATAAAACATGATAACTAGTACTTTTTGTGTGTCTTTCTCTTTAGCACGGCGCAGTGGTCATGTTGTACCACCCTTGCGCTCGGTGGGGACACGTGCAGAAGTTGCGAACGTTGCTGAAGAATTGTATTCGGAAGCACATAATAACACCATACCTTGGCTTAACACCTAAGAGGGTGGGTATTATTATCTTGTCAAAGTGCCTAAGACACCCTTAGCGAAAACTAAGACGTTTGAAATATACCACTTCCTAATTTGAGTGTATTTGAAGTACAGTCCCATAATTGTAAGTACACAAAAAATAGACCGAAAATATACCCTTCTTGTTATTTTACTTAGTACTAAAATATATTTCTGAAAATATTTTTAAAATACCTTTATTTAAACTACATTTGAAGTTCCTTTCATGCGTTCTGAAGAATGTAAGCACAAAATTAGTAGGCACAAAAATACCTTTCTACATAGATTTCTTAAAATACTTATTTATTTCATGCAAAATATACTCCAACCCTAATAAAAAATGCAGCGACCAAAAATATGTGCACAATACTCTTAAAATACCTGGAAATCGTAAATACTGCTTTGTTATACGCTAAGTATCTTCTGACTCCAATACTTGCAATACTTTGGTAGTCTGACTTAACTACCAAAGTATTGAAAAGCTAGCCGATCAGAAGTTCACTACAAGCAGATGTGGAGTACAGTGAAGTGCCAAAATACAACATTTGATTAGTTTGTCAATTGAGTTGGGCAGTATCGCACTGATAAATCAGCCCAGTTTATGTTATTGTTTCCTTTTTCTATCAAGAACACACCTGATGAGTTTCTTGCAGAACAATCGCAAACGGGGTGCGGGAACCATAACCACCACACTTGCTGATGCTAAAAATCTTCAGCAAGTGCTGTGAGCAGATATGTTTGGCGTGGTTGTGTTAGCACAATGTCAGTTCACTGAATGTGTATACTCACCATTGTACGTGATGTGAGTAGTGACTTTAATGTAGTGACGTTAATGACCATATTACATAGTCAACTAGTAAAGACAAGCAAAATAACTATTTTAAAGTGAAGAAACTGCCTTGACTCACTTCGTCCTGAGTGGTGCTATGCATTGAAGCAATACCATTTCTTCCAGGAGCCGTTTTTGTGGATATTGTTTTAGCGACTGCGCCCAAAATATTATTAGTTGTACCAATGCTTTTCAGTAAGAGATATCGTCTACGAACTTCAAAACACTGTTTCCGCTTCGACAGACTCCCGAGTAGAAGATCGAATACTTGGAACCTTAATAAGTGCAGAGCGGGTCACCGGCAAAATGATTACATTCAATATGTAGGCTATATAAGGCTCTAGAGCAGTCAATGGGACTGTGATTCAGGTCTTCAGTGTGTCATGCTGTTTGTGTTCGTTTCTTATATGTAATTGTGGGACGTATTTAGTAGTGCCTTCAAATACCAGAGGGACACTATTTACTCACAAAATCCAAAATTTAAAAAAAAAATTGTGTAGCCGGTTTTTAATACACAAATGGCATCTTGAAGGTAAAGTAATTATATTTTTGGCATATCTAAAATCTTTTCTGACTAATATTTGATATATTTTGAATACCTTACGCGCGTATTTCGGATTCGTACAAAGTAATACAAAATGAATATAAAATGAATATTCCTAATCAATATATTTCAACTTCGTTTCAGTTACGGCCTCTTTTTCCTAAGGGGAGTAAGTCCCGTACAAGTGGTTGCTTGTGCTGTAAATAAAAATTGGATAGGAGCTTTTATCCAGAAATGTATGTTTGACAAATACAACCCTTGCAAGCTAAACAAGCGTACCACGTGATCATCTAGAGTCGAGGATTAAAACAAATCGAGTAACAAAGAAATTGAATGACAAGCGCGGGGAGTCGTCTTTATGTGATTGCGCGCTATTTGTGAGAATGTTTTTTTTCGATATGAAAGATGTTTGTTATTTTTGTTTGGGTAAATTTTGATTCAAGAGGCCGAGCTTTATTATTTAAGGAAAAAACCACTTAGAAAAGAGGCTCGACATACGACCAACGTTTCGGAAGTGATATATCTGCCAAGTAGTGAGCAGCAATATTAGAATTTTGATTCTGAACTCGAAGCTTTTCATCAGTTTGTGAACCATGTTTTGAGAGAAATCGCCGGCCCGTACAAGTTGCCAAGGTTCCTAATTAAAGAACAAGTGACATAAGAATTTTAAAGCTATTTTTTACTGGGCTACACAGTAAACTTAAGAATAAAATATGTTTGTATTCATACGTGGCCATAATTTCCTGCAGCCGCTAGCATTGGTGTCATGGGGATGCAGGCTGGAGATGAGTTTTGTGAAAACGGCTGATGTTGTCGCATTTATCAGGGTAAGTACGACAGCTAAGTATCTTGTTTCTTACTGTGCACGGGTGGTATACAGCAATTCTGGAAAAAGTAAGTCATGTTTTTTTAGTTGCCTAGGAAAGTAATGTTTCGCGTAACATTGTTATGATGCTTAAAATGTTTGTTTTACGCAAGGAGGAGGAGAGGCTTAGAGTGATAATTCGGAAGATGGAAAATGGTACCTCCCGGTTGCCGCAATATTGTACGTAAAAGGGACTACTCGTCATGTGACCTCACAAAAACGGCGATGTCACCGGTAAGATGGCAGCGTCCAGAGCTGGTTCATGCCAGTTGGTCCGGTTCGCGGTAGTCGTTATCTGCCGCTGCTTGTCGACGATTTAGGAGTTATTCGTGCTCTCTGACGCGCGTATAACGTGAAATTTTGAAGGAATGTGACTTTATACGCTTTTAGCGTGAGACCGCTCTGGATATTAGCACCTGTAAGACAGCACTAGTCGTATCTCCGTAGAGGTGCTCGAATTCCCAGACGTGTTCTAGGACCGATAACCCTTTTCGCATGGAATTTTTACCTTCTTCTAGCTTTGCTTGAACGTTGCAATGTCAGAATCAAAACGAAAGGTATGCGTCACGTGGAGAGCCTAGGAGCAGTTCGTTTAGCCCTATAGGGTACCGTACATCACCGCATAAGCACCGAAACTCTTAGCAACTGCTGCGATCTTTAAGCTTTTGTTTGTAATCAACGATTTTACGCATTGGCACTTCTCAAGATTTTTATACAAACGTACTTTCACTACAGTAGCTTGTATTCGATCGCATTTTTAGACTGAAAAGCTGGTGCTGGTTTAAGGGGCGGGCACGTGAAACCTTACAAATGATTCGAACCAATCATCCAAGATATAGATAATTTTAGTAACATCCTAGAGCAGTTAATTTATCTCCTTGGAACTCACAAGACAGCAAGTTTACAGATTTTAGATTGGGAAGTGCCCAAATTACTGCATCCGACGTCCCTTCGAAATTAGTATTAGAAGGCTTCACAACTGGCAGATCGGTATCAACAGTCGACATTAACCGCCAGTTTATGATCAGAGTTCTCTTAGATGGTTGTCTAATCAATCATTCCAACATCTAAAATATATACATAAAATGCAGCCCTTTTCCCTAAAGGTCCCGAGCGCGCAACAATAAATAGCACCACTTATATAAACATATTCGTTAAAGTTATACAAATAAGAAATAGAAAATGAAATACGCATCTTTCACTTTCGTTGAATTTATTGAAGCCATAATTTCTTTCTTCGAATGTTCATTGCATCTTTCGCTCGATTATTTTGTTGTTCCAATTACCAGGACCAGATAACCAGTATTTGTGTTTGTCCCTTGCTCGAAAAAGCACTCTTGTAGTCAAATGTTGACTGCCATTCCTTTCAGTCTCTCACTATACTTTTTTTCAAAAGTTTCGTCATAACTTGGCAAAAAGCAAACACTACAATTCCCCCGAGCAAATCGGAATGCCGGAGTGAGGGTATGTGAAAACACTCCGCAGAAGGAACTCACTCCGATGATACGTTGTCAAGTGCCTTTCTCTGACGTGAGTATTGGCTCACAAAGACCGTGGCCTTCACCATCACCCAAATTGTGGTGAAACGGAGTATGTATGTACTGCGCTAATTACCTAAGGCCGTCATATTTTGTGCATGCACCCCGGCATATATTTTAGATGTATTGTTATGTCAGCAATTATTGTGAACTCGGCTCAGCGAATATTGGAGTAAAGTGCTGTATTAGCATTGGACGTGAATTAATTCATTTTCGGGATTTACGGCCAAAGAAAAGAAAGAAAGCGATTTTCAATAGTGTTTGATGGTGTCTCGCAAAAGGACTCTTGTCATATATCTTTCAAATGTCCCGCTATATGACAATGCCGATGCCCAGAATCATCACATAGTATTGGGCTATGTGCTAAGAAGTGTGTTCGTCTTGGTAATTAACAAGTTAAAGAAATAATTACTTTTTTACGAATGTAATACCGTCCTTCCTCGAGTAAGAGTTGCGCTGTTTATGGACAAAGCCTGAGGGTCTGTTTTCCCGCAGAGCACGGGAATAACAAATCACCGCAATTGGCAAAAAAAAATAAAGAATTGACAGAGATTTATGGGACAGATTAAATCGTCATGTGAAAATGCCAACTGCTCATATGGCATTTCTACGGAGGATCGTGTTCTTGAACTTGTTATTCGCTGCGTTATTTATGCAGAAAGCGATGATTGGTGTTATGTGTGTACTGCAGAAAGATGACGCAAAGGCCTTGTTCACGAAGTGCGGCTATTACTCAAGCAAATACTGTATTTGTTTTCAGTAGTTGGGCTTATTTTGTGCTAATTAATGTCGGTTTGCTGCGATGTCTTTATTACAATGCGTGTGTAGCTTCGAACTTCCCCTCTCTGCAATGCCTACGAGGGCGCTTGGATTGAACAGATGAATAAACATTTGCTCCTTACTGAAGTCTGTTTTAAAATACACCATATAATCAGGATGGTTGTAAGGAATGTAGCCACCACGCAACAAGTCTGCCTACACCGCCAGCGTGGTTTGTCTAATTTATCCTTATTGGGGGTTAGATTTCAGTGTCCTCGAAAGCTCCACTACAGGATATGAGCACAATTATTTTATGCTGCTGAATATAAAAGAGCAAAGGAGTGTGACTATGATGAGCGTTTGGTTAGTGTATTGAATACGTTTATTTTCACTTGATTACACGATTACTAATTCCTATCAAATGCTTCACATACAAGTTCTTCATGCTTCAGTCTTCTGTCAGGCGTTCAAGCATAGTGCCTGTGCTCCTTGTTGACAGATACCGCTGCAGCTCCTAGCAAGTCGATGTTCAGTTTTGTTTAGTGGCGACTTTGACTGACCCGATGGTCGTGCTGGCCACCACCCGCCGTCTTCTGATCATAGGTATTTTTCCACCACAGACGTCCGACGCGCTGACGCTGCAGGGCTGGCTGAGGTGCCCGAGTCATAACGAAATTTCTGTCCTCAAATCATTTCAGATTGTAAACCGCAAGTTTTGCTTGTAGGTTTCAGCACATATGTTGCAAGATCTAGCACATGCTGCTTACGTGGCTATGCCTTTTGCAGCAGCACCATTGACTGGATGGCTGGTGACGAAGTTTTTTGTTATCAAAGCCGCTTCCATTCCGCAACGACGGCTGAACTCCAGGACCAATGCAATTTTTGCAAGTCTCGTGTGACAAAGTGAGGTCGGGTGATTCTTGGTATCCATTTCTCGAGAACGCCCAACGATTCTATTTACTTACGCCACTCAGCGGCATTCTCTCTCAAAATTTTGAATCATGTGCGAAGCGTCCCTTATAGAATGGACACAGATAAGAGGTGTCGACCAATCGTTCCTCTGGACGACGACCGAAATCAAATCGATTGCCATTGGATTGCCGCTCTCCTGCTTTGTCGTGCTTAGAGTGGAAGCATGTGTCGTGGTTACCTACCGATCCGGTCTGTTTTCGTTGATGTGGCCCATGATCGGGATGTGGTAGCTAGTTTTCTATGTTGTGGATTCTGGGAATCCTCTAGCTTTCGCAAAGTGAACAGCGGCCAGTCCTTACGTTTTAAATGTTTGTACTTTGACGCAGATTTAGTAAGAACCAGAATTATCATGTTTATATCAGCAGAGTTGTCGATTCAAATAATTAGATCTCAAGTTGAACCATGTCCGACTCCCGTTGGACATTCAGTCGTAGCGTCATAGAATGCTGCAAGGCAGTCCAGAGTTCAATTCGATCACGAGATAAGTGCTGGAATGAAAGATGATACGTCACATAACGCTGTTAACATCCGATGTGCATCCTGTGCGTGGACACCATGCGAGTCACCAAAGCTCCAGAGTCGCGTGACAAATTTTAGACAGCGATAAATAAGTGTGCACTAAAATGACACCTTATATCGCTGATTTAGAGAAGCATCTTGTTCAGTGAAATTAAACTGTCCACTTCGTATTTTTGGCGTGGATTACACAAATATGTACCACTGTAACACACATCGATATAAAACCAACAAGTATGGATTCTGCGCCTCTACGGTTCAACTTTTCACTGGAGGAGCCACAGAGCTTCAACGTATCTGGATAGCCTGCTGGGCTGGTTGATTGAACGAACGTATTCGGTCATCGATTCTGTTTGCTGCCCGAGGCTGAACAAAATGTTAATTTCATAGATTTCAACAAACCATTTAGCTGGAGTTTCTTGCTTACGATGTGTACAAGGCCTTGCACAAAATTGGCAGGAGGCAAACTAGGGCGAAGAGCAGATGTTTTTATTGGGAGTTCATATATGTACTAAATATTCTGTTAAACAACATAATTTGCCATGTGTGGGGCGGAGTTGGCAACACACGCGGCTGACTCGCGGAGGAACGAGGTGCGGAAATCCCGCTTGGTTCAGTCCTTCTTTCTTAACCCATGAACTGTTTGAGCATAGTTGTAAACCTGAGACTGAGAAATAGGGACAAGAAACGAAAACACAAAACGACACGGACACGGACGGACCCTAATGACGTCGTCATGTAGCATTTCTCGCACCTGCCCCTTGATGGCTTTCCTCTCTTTTAGGAAAACCCGGTAACGTTAGCAATCACCCCGTGCTTAGCGATGGTAATCTGGCGTACCCAGAATGGCGTGGAGAAGCAGTCACGGAACTCCTCACGTAGCTGGACAAGTTCTTGTCTTTGCTGTGATGACAAATTGGGCTCGACGTCGATGTCTTATGCTTTTTTCAGATGCGGCTGTGAAATGCTTCTGCCACTGAAATTTTCTCAGTCATGCCGCTGAAGTCTTCCATATGGATTGTAGCGGTGCCCTCGGTCAGAAGCTGCGGCTCTTTCTTAAAGTTTGTAACGAAAGCCATTGTGCGCGTCATCTTGAAACGTCATAATGCTCCTGACAACGCCTATTCATTTCTCTAGTAGCAATGAGATGCTGCCTTCTAGTAGCGTTTTTCCACAGGTAACCTCGTCGGTTACGGCAAGTACAATGACACATGAGCGAGGCGGGAGGCTCCCATGATCGGAACCGCGCCTGGCAATGGTTTTCGATCTTCGGTGATTGAACGAGTTTTCAGATCGTCAGTTTGTTTTCACCGAGGTCGATGACGGCGCTGTATACACACAAAAGGTCGATTCCTAGAATAATATCCCTTAAGCAGTCCTGTATCTGTTCCGAGCGGGAAGCTCTCTCACCGCATTTGGAAAGTGACGACACGGTGGGATTGGCCTCATATAACAACCTATGGGAAGGTGCACTGTACACGTCGAGATCCAAGGCGAAACATGTCCTGAAATGTTCATAATGCTACATAGCATATGTTCATAATGCTACATAGCATTATGAACATTTCAGGACATGTTCATTGCTTCGTGGTCCTCGATAACAATGTGGAGGTTGCAGTGTTGGCGGTAAGGCGTTACTACCCTTAGCGAAAACTAAGACGTTTCAAATATACCACCTTCTAATTTGAGTGTATTTGAAGTACAGCTCATAATTGTAAGTACACAAAAAATAGACCAAAAATACACACTTCTTTTTTTTTACTTAGTTCTAAAATATATTTCTGAAAATAGTTTTAAAATGCCTTTATTTAAACTACATTTGAAGTTCTCTTCATGCGTTCTGAAATATGTAAATACTAAATTAGTAGGCACAAAATACCTTTCAATTAGATTTCTTAAAATATTAGTTTATTTCATGAAAAATATACTCCAACCCTAAAAAAAGGCAGCGATCAAAAATATGTGCAGAATGCTCTTAAAATACCTGGAAATCGTAAATACTGTTGTGTTATACCCTAAGTACCTTTTGACTGCAATAATTTGGTAGTTTGACTTAAACTACCAAAGTATTGAAAAGCTCGCCTATCAGAAATTCACTTCAAGCAGATGTGAAGTACATTAAACTGCCTAAATACAACATTTGATTAGTTTGTCAATTGAGTTGTGCAGCATCGCACTGATGAATCAGAGAATTTTATGTTAATGTTTTCTTTTCTATCAAGAACACACCTGATGAGTTTCTTGCACACCAATCACAAACGGGGTTCGGGAACTACAACCACAACACTTTATGATGCTGGAAAGCTTCAGCTAGAGCTGTGAGCAGATATGTTTGATGTGGAATGGTGTTAGAGCAATGTTAGTTCACTGAATGTGTATACTCGCCATTGTATGTGACGTGAGTAGTGACTTTCATATAGTGACGTTAATGACCATATTAAATAGTCAACTAGTAAACAAAAGCAAAATTACAATTTTAAAGTGAATAAACTAGCTTGACTCGCTTCATCCTGAGTGGTGCCATGCAAAGAAGCAATAACATTTCTTCTAGAAGCCGTTTTTGTGGATATTGTTTTAGCGACTGCGCCAAATTATTGTTAGTTGTATTAATGCTTTTTAGTAAGAGATATCGTCCACAAACTTCAAAACACTGTTTCCCATTTGACAGACTCCTAGGAGAAGATAGAATACTTAGAACCTTAATAAGTGCCGAGCTGGTCACCGGCCAAATCATTACCTTGAATATGTAGGCTATATAAGGCTCTAGAGCAGTCAACGGGACTGTGATTCAGGTGCTCAGTGCGTCATGGTGTTAGTGTTTGTGTTCGTTTCTGATGTGTAGTTGTGGGATGTATTTAATAGAGCCTTCAAATACCACAGAAATACATTTACTAACAAAACTCGAAAAAATAAAAAAATTGCGTAGCTGCTTTCCTTGAAGGGGAGGAATTATATTTTTGGTATATCTAAAATCTTTTCTGATTAATATTTATGATGTATTTTGAATACATTACGTGCGTATTTCGAATGCGGCCAAAATAATACAGAATGAATACAAAATGAATATTCATATTCAATATATTTCAAATTCGTTTCAAGGACGGCCTCTTTTTGCTAAGGGTAATGACGGCGTTACCGGTAACGAGCAACTTTTTACCGGTAACGTGTAGCGTACTCTTAACTGTTTTAGAGCGGAGCTCTCGGGCGCCGGTTTCCGGCTTGAGCGGCACCGCCGTCGCCGTCACCGTCGGCGTAACCACGCGTTTCATTATGGGACGTTTCCCATATTGATGTCACATGTGACATCACGTGTGACGTCACAAGGGTCACTAGGGTTACTAGAGATGTCACGAATGTCACTAGTGAGGGTCACGACTAAGGCCACGACCCTCACAGTGAAGGTCACGTGACCTTTACCTGAAGGTCACGAGTCCTTTACCTTTACCTAAAGGCCTCCTGAAGGTCACGTGACCTTTACCTGAAGGCCTCTTGAAGGTCACGAGTCACGACTTTGGCGAGTGACGTTACGAGGGCCACGGGTGACGTCATAAGAGAGGAGGGAGGGAGGGGAGGGAGGGGTGGAAGAACATTGGAGGAGGAGGGGGAGAAGGGGAGGCTGAGGTGAGTAAAAATGAGAGGAGGAGAAGGACAAAGGAGAACGAGAGGGAGAGGAGATGGAGGAGAGGAGGGGAGGAGGGGAGGAGGGGAGGAGAGAGTACAGAGGAGTAGGAGGTGCATACACTGCGCTCCGTACCCTCACCTCCTAACCCTAAAGAGCTGCGCTCTAATTCGGGATTACAGGGAATTGCAAACGTCTTTCTTTTTTAACAGTAACGGGTAACGTTGTTACGTTACTTATTTCGAGTCGCGGGTAACAGAGTTACGTTACTCGTTACTTTTAGAGCGCAGCCCTTAGGCGCCCGTTTCCGGCTTGAGCGGCGTCGCCGTCGCCGTTGGCGTCGGCGTAACCGCGCGTTGCAGGCAACTCAGGTTGCCCCCAGTCACGTGACTCCAGGTCACGTGACCTCCCAGGTCACGTGACCTCCCAGGTCACGTGACCCCCAAGTCACGTGACCCTCCAAGTCACGTGACCCCCAGGTCGCGTGACCCCCCCCCCCAGGTTACGACCCACCCCCGAGGTTACGTGACCCCGCAGGTCACGTGACCCCCAGGCCACGTGACCTCCCCGACGGTCACGTGACCCCTCCCCTCCTCCTCAAGAGCTGCGCTCTAATTCGCATTACAGGGAGTTGTAAACGGCTTTTATTTTTTTATTCCCAAGACTTAAGAAAAGGTTACACTTCAATTTTTTCATGTTTCCAGGCACCAAGCCATGCGACTTTTTTTTTTTTAGCTTATAGCGTTATTTTTGCGTTTTTGTGAGTATTTATGTGAAACCGTAAAAGAGGTAAAGAAATTATGTTCAGTTTCTCCGTGGATATAATGTTTGTTTAAATGTGGCGCTTATGTACACCTGTAACGTCAAAACAGTAAAACGTGTTAATTCATAATTAAAAAAGTAAAAGCAAAAGTAATGTGCGTTATGTTTTATCGCTAAGCTTAATGATAACGCGTTCCTTTTATTTTGAAGTAACGTAGGATGGCAACGCGTTGCTTTTATTTGCAAGTAACGAGTAACGCATTTCGTCACTTTTTTCGGTAACGCCTATAGAACTGATAGAAGCGAACAAGAACTCCGGAGTTCTTGAACGCTTTTTGCCTCGTCCGCTTTTGGCAACGCCGCCTCCAGGCATTGGCGTACTTAGTTTTCCCGGCGAGACGGAGGACAGACATTCCCGGCGAGAACGGCGGAAGGGCCAGAACGCACGTCGAGGCGATAGAAATTGGGGGCTTCGGGGTAGTGTCGGCACCGAGGACTAAGGCCCTTGAAGATACTTCTCAATGTCCCATGGCCACTCCGCGAGACGTAGTCAAACGTCGCTCGGCGCGAGCCCTCGCAGCCCCATTCGTCAGTACGAGTACCTCCCGTAGATGCGGTCGGCATCACTGCAGTGGTAGCAGAATGGTCGTCAGTCAGACGTTCGCCACACGTCCGCCTTTCTCAGTGTACGCTCTTCATCGCGGACCTACACTGGTACTTCCTGACGTTTGTAATGCTAAGTCATTGTGGTGTGCCGTCGAGTTTACGTTGGGAACTCACGGGCAGCCTGTGGCGGTCGCCGTGCCATTGCGGCGTAGGTTACCGCCATTTATCAGATGACGCTATGCTCGCAGAAGTCTCCGGCTCCAATGGCCGTTAAACGCCTTCCCGAACTGCCTTGGCAATCGAAATGGAGGCCGGGCGACTGGCGGTCATCACTGGCGGTCATCACACTGGCTTAGTCCGCTTTAATTTTTCCGGCAGGAGGGTGAATTGTTGTGATTCTCATTGGTTGCGGCGACTGGCTTGGGGTTCAGGTTCTTCGCGGTCTAGTTGCGGTGCTCGCTCTTCTTGTGGAACTCGCTCGTCTTGCCGTTTTTCTGCGGGCTCAAGATCGGACTTTGTTCGCGGCTCCTCGGGCTATACGAGAATAGGGCATAGAGTAAAGTACTTAGAACCCCCACCAGAACACACGATGCCAGCCGAGTATGACCTGGAGCTTTCCAAAATATAAATGAATAACAAAAGAAAGAACTAGTGGACCAAGCATCCGTTACAATATAAAAACTCTTATTGAAGGACGTTTATTCTGGCTGAGCGAAGAAGCTGCATTACTTTAGTGTTAAGCTGTCCGAAAGACGACTGCCGTGGACGAACCGAACGAAAACAGATGTGGAACCACTCTTCAGGCATTTAACGGCCGCAGCTATGCTTCATGAAAGTGCACGTGTACGCGGGAACACTTTAAAGAGAAGCACAATATTATCTAGCACGCACGGGAAATGCCAGCTTCAAAGCTCTTTGGTGCGCCTCACAACCGAAGTGAGCCTCCTGTCATTTGGACGAAGCGGAACCACGATTGCACTCTGCCAGGCGCGACTAACGCAATTTCCGTAGCTAAATTGTGTATCCAAATACATCCCATACGCTTCACTGTAGACGTCGGAGATTCCGATGGTCAACGGGAGCAAACAGTTTCGGGTTAAATTTGATTTTAGCTATATCCGAATCTATCCGAGGTCCGCATGGTCGATTATATCTCGTGTTTATACCCCCGCCGATCGCCAGCGAAATACGCAGCCTTCTTCCGTATTTTCACGTTATACCGATGTGAGAGACCACACTGAACTCTGAAGTCGGTTTGACCGGCTTCAGATCATAACTCCCGCATCTGAAGTTAACTCGCTTGGACCAACAACAACGAACAACGCATCCAACAAGCTCCGGTCCAGCTGGCCGGAGCACTGAATGGGCGCTGCCATCCTGCCTGTGACGTTACATGTTTGGTTGGGTCACGTGACGAATAGTCACATTTGCGTACTATGGTGGCGGCCTAGGGGAGGTCCCCCTGCCTCGTTGGTTGTACCCTCTAAGCCCCTCTACCTCGTTGTTTTTACATAACATTACGTTCAGTCTCTGAAAAGTGTAGCTAAATACAAACAAACGCCGTTTTGAGACCAATAATACAGCCAAGTATGTTGTCCCGAATGTTCAACGGCCGAGTTCAGTGTGTTCAAAGCAGAACACGACCTTCTTTCACTAAACAAACTTTCACTCGCTATTTCACCGGCATGTAGAGTCACTGTTTATCACATTCACGCGTCTAGATTGGCAATTCTTAAGCACCTGCTATACGCGGACATGTTTATCGTTATTCGATTTTCGTCACAGTACTAATAGAGCTAATTACCCAAGTATCAAGAAGAATGCAGAGAATGCACGTCTACGCGCCGCACTTGCTGGTGTCTGTAGAAGTAACTGTTCTAAAGCAAAGACCTGAAACAAATGGCATCTCCCACGCGCGTTAGTCAACTTCTAATTTTGGTTACTTACTTAAAATATTCTCATACAGGGAATTCGAGTGCGTAGGGCGCGTAAACCTACATTCCCAAAATTTCTTGATGCTTGGGTAATTTAGTACTGGGTCCCTTTGCTTCAGAAGCGAACCAGAATATTGGCCTGCATGTTTAATAAAAATGGCAGAATTATTTGAACAAAAGGAAATAAACGTTGTAGTTCGCAGTAATGGTGGAAATATCACCACGAATATTACTTTCCTGGCTCTGCATACATTCATGTGCCCATCTAATCAATGCGTAAATTAGTAAAATTTGAAATCCAATATCACTACATTATCTCTAAGATTTTCTCGAATACGTTGTGTTATTTTGATCGTGCCGCAATAATTTATTGAATGTTCATTATTTTGGTCTCTAAAACAACTTAAATTACAATAACGTTATGAAATTAAAATATTGTTTCTCGAAACATTTTTGGATATCACGTTATATGTCACTTTACGCAACATATGTTATATCGTGCGGCTAGTGGCACAAAGCTTGGTGACAATGAAGTTGACAAATGCTAAAATTGAAACAATATAAGAAAGAAAAAACGATCTGTCACGGAGACAGTTGCATTTAAAACTAATGCGTATTATAAGTCCTACGCTGACCACGCTGGTTTGCTGAGCTTGTCTTGTTTTCACGTTGCAGTATTTCGCACTGAATGGACCCGAGGGACACTTGGCGACCGACGGCCAGTACAGCTGGGGCCTTGTTGAGGGCGCTTCGGTAGTCAAAGGATCAGATTTCCAGGACTCCAACTTGTGCCCCTTTTATAAACAACGTGTGACTAAGCCGCGTGCTGAATAAAAATGAGAACGTAGAAATAATAACACAGACTGCCGATTCAGTACTCATCTCCGACATACGATTGTGCTAAAAGAGAACTATATGATAAACAAAATGACGACAAATGACTTCCGTTATAACTAGGATTCCGTGTTTTGGACTTTATTTCTCGTGAAATTCGGAGGGTGATTTTCGGAGTTTATTCTACGCTGAAACTTCGGGGTATATATCGGAGTTTATTTTTGCTGGATTCTCAATTCTTTGAAATTTTAAGTTTACTTTACTGCGTTTCCATTTTTTTTAATTAAGAAAATGTAAATAATGTTCGGGTATCGTGACCTGTTGTCCTGAAGGAACCTTGACGAGCACTTTTGTCAGTATTTGGAGATTTTAACGGTAGTTGAAGTGGTATCTCCTCAGAACCTCTGACACTGCAGTCTTTTATAAAGGTTATTGGTAAAACGACTTTTTCGTTTTTTATGTTGTCGTTACGACCTAGAAATTCCGAGTTATCCGGATAAATCTGAATTGCCAAAAAAAAACTTAATTGCCATTTTTTTTTTGATTTGTTTTAGTTTTGCGGGAATTATGACCCAAGTCATAATTCCCGCGAAAAATTTTTCTTAGCAATCGCCTTGAAATCTTCTTGGGGGTTTCAATGTATAAACAACAGTAACAGGAAACCTCGAAGTGGAATCAGAGGAGGCTTGGCGATCTGGCCGGCTGTAAGTTTCACACAGTCAGTGTTAAAAGGATCTGTTTTTAGCGCTCACAAGCTGTGTAAATTTCCGCTCGCTTGTTCGGTAGCGACGAGGGAGGTCACGCCAGTTATTGTGTTGGTCGCTGCAGTTTAAATATATATTTTGCCAACTTTCCGGAAGAGTTGTGTGTGAAATCGTTTGGATTTGTTATAAATTTTCTGTACTCAAAACGGATAGTATCTTTTATTTTTCAACATTAAAAAATATAAGAAATAATAAAATTCAAACGATGATATGTTTAAAAAAAATTTTAATCTCGACGGGTACCAACCTTGGTCGATTTAAACTACACAACAGACCTTTCAAAGTGCAAATGACCCGGAATTGTTTCTTTGTTTTAACCTTCAAAACATCTATCACAGCATATATCCATGCGAAGATTAACATTCGTTGCATCGAAGCTCTTTTTTGTTATCAATTATTATTTATCGTTAATAAATGTAAAATAAATTCAAAATATGGCCCACAACCTCAAGAACGTGGGCCATCGCCTTGACAAACGGGTAGTGTTCTCAGCACCAGCAAACTTCCTTCGCTGTCTAAAAAGATCAGCAGATCAGCAGATGAATCGTCCGTGCCACAAGATGCCTGAAAAAAACAAAAAAGTGTCACAAGGTTCTGCGAGTGCGCCACAAGGGACACGTACGAAATTCCCTCTCATGTAGTAAGGTGTACGTTGGCCCGACGGGGAGGTGCATCAGTAATAGGTAAAAAAGCACGCGTTGGCGATCAGGCAGTCTCCGTCTGGCCACGTAGCGGTCCACTGTGACCGTTGTGAGTGCGGGCCCAGCTTTGAGAAGTGCAGCCCCATCTTTGGTAAGACCCGTGTCGTGGGCCATTACAAAACCAAAATGGCCAGAGAAATTCATGAAGCTATCTGATAAAGTCCTACAACGACAACCCTTGTGTAAGCGCACCCTCTTTGTGAGTGCTTGTTAAAGAATTCTGCTATTTGAAGAACCCATGACGCTCGTATCTGAGAGGGCGTGTTTTATACCATATCTTTGTGTTCTGCCAAATGTGCCGGTTTTTATATATTTTTAAATATTTTAAATGTATATCTTCCAAGTAAACAATTAATTTGAAAGTTACGCCGCATCCCGTCCGGTTCTCCTTTCGTTTTCGTCCGTGATTTTTGGCGTATTACATAATGATAAAATAATTTGCTTTGAAAGGTACATCGTGATAGTCTTCCGTGATAGTTCCCTCTAAATTCACGAGGGAAAAGGTTCTTACGAGTAGAAATTTCGTACCTTAGTAGAGAGGCCCAACTTTTAAAATAGCACGAAAGCATGGACCGCCAAGACAGTTAGTGCCATATGACGGAGCGCTGCGGCGTTATCTGCGAAAGTGATCGCAGCTTTGCGTCCACGCGATCACTCTCGCTAATTACGCCTCAAGGCTATACGATACGGCTCTGATTGGCCCCTCGGTCAACGCTACCGTGATATTGAAAATATTATTTTATTGTTCGCTCACATCCCTGCAAGAGATAAGAACCGACAAATTTGCATTCGCATATTGTTTTGTTACATTAGTGGGCGCAGAACAAACTCTATTACCTCTGCCAGATGAAAAGGTCAATAGGTTTTTGAATAGGGGCCGCAATGCTTTGAGTTCCCCGAGCTGCTTGGGGCGTAGATTTACATTGCATAAAGTGTATTGATCGGGGAATCAGGTAGCCATCTTTACTACGTGAGTGTCGCGCGTGTTTCGCGCTGCAACAGGAGAAGCCCGTGACGATTCGCCGATCAGAAGAAGAATTATGTTTTATATTCTGGTACATGATTTGTGGAAGCTAGGGAAAAAGCTGTATGCCATCTTGACGGAGCGCGTTGCTCCCTTGTAGTTCCAAATTTCATGTATAACATCAAATCAGATGTAGCAACAGCACTGAAACTAAAGAGTCCATTATTCAAAATAAAGCGAGTTTCGCTTATTCATTTGTTCTCCTCTACTCAATTTGTAAGGCTAATCTTTCATTCTGATTAAAGTGAGGTATTTGTTATTGTTTCGGAGAGCATTCAGCTTAGTAAGGAGTGTGTATTTTAGTGATTGCATAGAGTAATTGTTAAGGCAAAATGGCACAGTCCATAGTTCCGCCAATCGAGTTGGATATTTATTTGCATGCCCTCTCAGATCAGCAAGACTAGCTTGGCCATCTACATTTTTTTCCTGTTTCAATTTAAATCTGATCATCACTCTATAGTTGTACGTATTAGAAACACGAAATAAAGTGTATTTTCAAAAAAGAAACATCGGGTGATTGAAGTCTATATAATATTTTCGATGAAGCGCACACATCTTTTTGCAGTAAACACATTTATTTATATATTTGAACGAGTGGGTGTACCCAGATGGTACTAGTTTAGATGATACCAACAATGACTTATATGAATCTAGTTTAACGCTAGTCGGTAATATGAAACGATTACGAAAAATTAGTTCAATGACCGCATATAGCCTAGTAAATATATAATTTACCCGACTGTCAAAAGATAAATATCGGTAAGAAATAAAATAAAGATTATTTAAATTATCTACAATTTTTATGTTTTAAATTAAAAAAACGGCTTCTTATTGAAATGCTTTTTTTATTTTTCGGTTGGAATATAATCGCGTAAGTTGTACTGGTAATAATGTTTAACGCGTTGTCTGCACTCCAATTTAGCAACACTGTTAATGTCTCTTTTGCGCTGTCGACAAGGTCGTCTCCAGTCTTAGTGGAAACAAAGATGCTAGATTCATTTGCATAAATAACAAATTTATCTAGGGGATTTTAGTTAATTATTTCATTAACAGGAATGTTATAAAGCAAAGGCCTAAAGAGGTACACCGGAGACTTGACTTCGCTACTGACGAATAGCCGTTTAAATAGACATACTATGATACAATAATGATTGAAGTAATATGTTTCCTTGACCCATAATTTTGTAGATATGTAGTCACGTTGGAAGTCACGTATGGTTTAAATAGCCAAATGTCTTTGTGAAAAAACAAACGTAACGAGAGCTAACTTTTCCCCCGAAAAACTGCAATATTAATATTTGTGTTCAAGCAAAGCTAGGTATGTGGATAGCTTTTCTTGAAACCAAATTGATAATTAGTAATTGTTATACCAATTCACATAATTGAAAAGACGAGCATGTATAATGTTTTCTAGACCATCGGAAAATTTTTGCAGAATAGAAATGGGTTCTTAGTTGCTGATGTCGTTTTTTTGCCCCTTTCTTACAGTACCGACTCTTTAGCTATTTGCATGAGCTGAAGGAACATTTCATTTCAGAGACACAAATTAAAAATATGAGTAAGGCAAGAAGTTGTAAGGAGTAAATCATGTTCGACAGGCGGAAAATGCATCCTATCAACATCACAACTGTGACTGTTTCTTCAATTCCACAAAAAATTTAGACACCTTGGCATCAGTTACTGTACATAAAAAAATAGTAATTGTAATGAAATGCTCTATTTTCAAACGCGCCTTATCTTTATTTATTTAAGAGAAAATAATAAAATGGTAATTAAATCCATTGGCTAAGTTCTCATTAGTTAATTGCACACCAAGAGAACAGATACCTTTACATTAATGGCACGTTTGCCACGCTCTTTAACTGAATTTAAATTCTTCTACATAAGGTCAGTGCAACCTAATAATGACGTACAAGATTCATGATTATAACATTCACTGGCCTTTCTCAGATTTTTCGTAAGTTGATTACGGAAAAAGTTAGAAGTCTTCAGGTCACCGGGATGTGTAGTCTTCACGAACGTTCTAAAGAGCACACTGTTTACGTGTATTATTCCGAGTAAGTCTTTACCGCATCCACGCCTTCTGAATACGTTTTTTAAGCTTGATAAATTTGCACTGAAAATTACCCATACAAAGATCCTCAAACAGCTCTAAAATTAAATGGCTCGCCTCATCCGTGTCTTTCTTTTTGAAAATATCGTTCCAAATTACGTTGGCTACATTTTGTGTAAACATCTACAAACTGCTCGGCGTAATAACTGGAACAGGCATATAAAATAATAATGCTTATTTTCTTTGCGCAATCAATTGTCACACAAATAAAAAAGCAGAGACGTTTGCAACTTTCTGTAATGCGAAATTAAAGCGCAGCTCTTGAAGTATTTTGATTTCGCGCTATACCGTCCTAATATATATATATATATATATATATATATATATATATATATATATATGGGTGATTTCATCCGAAATCGTGCAGGCAAAAAAAGTCGCATTTTTAATTTCGACGAAAAAATATATGTTTTGGCGTCGGCTCTAAAAACGCAGTAGCCACAAACACACGTTCGTCGGATTTTTTGTTCTCGACTTACAAATTTTAAAAGAGTCATCGGCGTAAAGAAGTGTTTTTCACATCCGTCGTGGGTGGGATGTTTCGCTCGATCTCCCGCTGTGAATTTTCAGTCGATATTATATTAACTTTTGTAGCGTGAGCTACACTGGCCGAGTTTGAGCAGTTTCGCGTGGCTCGCATAATGAGCCGTGCTCCGTGCTGCGCAAGCGCGAGGAGCAGTGACGTCACACGGCGCACAGCTGGCGGGGCGGAGCCGCCGTCACCGCGGGCTCCGCCGCCACCCCGCGCGCCTCGCCGGTTTGCGCAAGCGCGAGGAGCAGTGACGTCACACGGCACACAGCTGGCGTGCCGGAGCCGACGCGGGCTTCGCCGCCACCGCGCGCGCCTCGCCGGTCTTTGCATTCCAGAGGAGTGACGTCATAGCCGCGGCAGACGCACTGGCGGCGCCGCGTGCCCAGCTGTGCGCCTCCGTTGCGCAGTAGCCAAGCCTGGCACTGCACCGGAGCTGCTTCATAGCGCCTCTTATTTTGTGCGCATAAGCTCACGCTACGTATATCCTGGCATAGCCGAGCTAAGCCACCGCAATTTCTTTATTTCGAGCACTCTGTGAACACATTTAAAAGCAGGGACTCAAACCGTAACCGTAACCGAAACCGAAAACCGTTTAGGAACGAAATTTTTTCAGTAACCGTAACCGGAACGAAACCGTTATTTAAAATTTATAAAAACCGTAACCGTAACCGTAACCGAAAATTATTCACCGGTAACCGGTTTTAACCGATATTAACCGAAATATAAAAATATTAGTTTTTCTCAAGTATGACCTGAAGGAGAGATCTTTAAATGCTGTGGCCATTTGAGAGAGATACTCTCGGCGAGTGGTGCATATGGTAATATATTTGTTAATCAACTTCAGGATTAAGAATACTTAGTTTGACTCAGTGGTCGAGCTTATAATAAAAAAAAGTCTCTGTTTCTAAATCTGCCACACTCCTACAATCGCTACATGTATTCACTACGTGTTGCCTTCAGGGTATTAACTAATAAGTTAGAATCCTCAGATGTCCATCAAACTCAGTTCTATCAAAACCACCGATGTTCCTGACATGCAATAGCCAGTTTGAATAAACGAGGTAAGTTGACCATCATGCAGAGCTGGCGCAAAAAAAAAAAACAACCTGAGCCGGCTTGCTAGAACAGCGTCTCAGCTGAGACTGGGTGAAAGGAAGCACTGTAAAGGCTGGGGCGCGCGAGCGTCTTGAGACGCAGCTTGAGTCCCGCTCAGCTCGTGCGCTGGCTTTGGCAGTGCTTTCTTTCACCCAGTCTCAGCTGAGACGCTGGTTCTAGCAAGCCGGCCCTGGTATTCATTTAGTCTGAAACGTGTCGCGAGCGACGATATTGAAACAACACAGAAAGAAAAAATATGTCAGAGGTTCGACATTGGCGCTTTGTATGATATATATATATATATATATATATATATATATATATATATATATATATATATAACCGGGAGTGACGGAAGGAACGAGGAAACATCCGAAGGATTTCCGGATTTCCGAGTTTTTCTTTTCCTGCCGAGACTCTCTTCCGAACCCAGTGGCAGCCACCGGCACTGCCACGCATCTCAGCATGACAAGAGAACAAGCCAAGGAGAAGGATGCCTCGTCCTCGAACGCGCCAGCGCACTTGGCCGCCGATGACGGAGCCGCCCTCGTCCAACCGACAAGGGATGCCATTTCTGCCTTCTTCGCCTCAACCTTGGGAGCTGCCCCGCTTCTATCGTTGATGCCAAGGTCGGTCTCGCCCCACACGGCCAGCAGTCTCAACAGTCCCTGTCGCAGAACTTTTAGCGCGAGCTATTCGAACGTCAGCACGGTGAGCTCAAACATCTACAGACGCGCCAAGAGATCGCTTCTAGCATCGCCGGGGCCCTTTCCATGCTTTCGCCGGAGGCATGGCTTCTACGGTAATCATTTCTACGAGAGTCACCAGCGCGATCCGACTACCTCCACTGAAGCCCCACCGTCCATTCCAGAACCGAGGGTCTGTCAGGCCTACGACATTCTGCGCGACCTCGCCCAGAACACCAGAAGTTTGTCCACGAGAGATGTCCACGAGATCCGTCATCTCCACCCGCATCGGTTCTACTGGGATACCCTGCTCACCGCACACCAGCACCTCATTTTCGATAGACTGGAACTTTTCCACGTCGTCGCCAGAGGGAACTAGAGGACGGCTATAGTATCCCAGACGTACAGGCTCGAGTCCGAGGTTTTCAGAGCTCCTCGACCAACTACCCAACCAGCCTCGACGCGGACGCCACACGTCTCGTGGTCCCGCGAACACCAGCTACCACCCAGGCACCAAGTTCAAGAGGCCCCCCTAACTGTGAATCCGGCAGCTACCCTGGGTCTTCAAAACCCACCAGTGCCGTAATCGACGGCACGGTCGTCTGCTCCTGGACGTTTTCCCGGTCGAGGACGTTCTCGCCCATGCATTTTGCGTAGCTGGCGTCTCTGCTTTTTCTTGCCCGTGCTTGATGATGGACCGAAGAAAACGTCCCATTGGATCCGGACTCGACGGCCACCGCCGCAGAGCGAATCCTTGCGTGGCTCAGCAGGACCGACAGTGTCATCGCGCCCCACGCCGATGACGACTCCTTCGGCACGTACGATGGCGAGGAGGAAAACCACACCAAAACAAAGGAACACACTACAAACAAACAAAGCGACGTCGAAGACTCCGATTCAGACCTGGGTAGCACTGCCTACAAGTCGAAAGCGATGGGACCTCCGCCGCCAGTCCACCCGACCCAGTAGGCACCTCAAGTCGACTGGGCAATGTTTATTGAGGCATAGTTTTCACGGGCCGCCCGACTTCGGCGCACTTTCTATTTGCTGCATGAAGGCTTCTTGCTTTACGGCCCGCCCACCTCTCCCTGACCAGGTCCCCACGATCGATGCCGCCATAACCAACATGTTGGCGGCATCATCGAACGCACGTGGTCTGTACTTCAACCCCGTCTTCCTCGTATCCAAGTCAGCCACCGAGTCCCGCTTTGTTTTGGACTGCGCCGCACTTACTCCTTACCTCCAGGCACCTCAGTTCCGCCTGACTCTGCTACCCCAGGCCATCAAAGTAAACCTCCTCCCGCCTCAAGCGTATATGACGAAGCTCGACATTGCCGAGGTCTTTTACCATATCGGGCTTCATCCCTCCTCCCGTGACCTGACCACATTTAGAGTAGGCCGCCGTTACCGCCGTTTTTGCCGTATGACCTTCGTGATACACCCGGCGCCGTTTTACAGGCAGCTCTTGGCAACAACCATTGCCAGGGAAATGCGCGCACGTGGACTCTGGGCTTGGTCTCACATAGACAACTTTTGTGCGCCCGTCCCGACCCAGACAGGTTGGCGTCTACGGTGCGCCTCCTCGTGGAGGACTTGCTGCGGTCGGGATTTCGCTTAAACCTAAGCGACACGAGCAGAGCGCACGGGACGCATGGGTTTTCTTGGGTTCAGGCTCGACACAGCCGATGACACCATTTCGCACACGCCAGAACGGCTCTGAGCCATTCCTCGCGTCCTCCGCTCGCTGGAGGCGCTCTAGGGGGCGGCGGGCTACTTGGCATTTTACTTTTCTCTCTATAACTCTGGGCTTTTTCTTCATCGTCCCTCGTTTGACAAAGTTTCATACCAAATTTCTCTTTCACTCAACTGGCTTCCCTTTCTTCTGCGTGTTTGGCCGACTTTGCCGCACTGCCGACCGCTCCCCTTTTTCCCACTACCCAACTGCGCATGAGCAGATGCCTCCGGATTCGGTATCGGCGTAGATGTTGGGCACTGTGAGCAGGCAATAATCGTCTCTCTGCCGAGACCAATATGCCTTCGGGAAAGACTCGCCGTGTTGTGGTACGCGCGTATTGCCTATACTCCGTTTCACCTTAAGTTGTACCGCAGCGGAGGCTAGAAGCGCGAGCTCATAGCGTTGGCAGCTGCTCTTAAGTCACGAGAGCTTGTGCCGCCGAGATCTGCCCCAGAGCAAGGAGCTCACGCTTGTGGCCTTTTCTGGGTACATCATAAGGTGAAACAGAGTATAGAAAGGAGCACTTCTGCACACGGAGAACAGGGCTTTCACACTCGCGCTGCGCTGCGGCCATGGACGAGCTGCCTTGGGCTATTCCCTGTGCCATTTTTTTTTATTTATTTATTTATTAATATTTATTGAAAAGTTCAGGAAACCGTTCGGACGTTTCCTCGATTCGTCCGCCGCCCTCTGCACGAGAAGGAAAAGATGTCTCGCGCTGAGAGCGCGAGGACTCAATGGCCCGCCGGCTTGCCATCGCGTGTCAAGCCCACAACGGCAGGTCGGCGGGGCTCATGACCGACGGTACCCATTTTATTGAGATATATTCATTAAGAAAAAGAAGAGAAACAGCACTGGCAATAGCCCAAGGCAAAGCTCGTCCATGGCCGCGGTGCAGCGCTAGAGCCAAAGCTGTGTTGTCCGCTTGTAGAAGACTCCCTTTCTCGCCAATGCACGCGCACCAGAACGCGGCGAGTCCTTCCCAGAGGTATATTAGCCTCGGCAGAGGGGCTATGATTGCCTGCGCATAGCCCCCCATAAGTAATCTAAAACTGACTCCGGAGGCATCTGCCTATGCGCTGTTGGGTAGCGGGGAAGGTGGAGTGGTGGGCAGTGCGGCAAAGTCGACCAAACACACAGAAGAAAGGGAAGTCAGTTGGGTGAAAGAGGAATTTGGTCTGAAACTGTGTTAAACAGGTGGACAAAGAAAGAAAAACCGAGAGCCATAAAGAGGAATTAAAAATGCCAGGTAGCACGGGGCCTGCATAATATAATATAATATAATATAATATAATATAATATAATATAATATAATATGATATAATATAATATAAGCACACCCGACAGGACATTGGGAGGTCCAGAGTTCAAATCTTGGCACCGCCATTTATTTTGGCTTTCGGCGGTTTCGTAAAACATTAATTCATTCGATGAAGTACTGTTCATTCATCTGCATATTTTCGAATATATATATATATATAACGAAGTGAAAAACTCACGGTGGAAAACAACAAACAGCGGAAGTTTAATCGACAGTTTCGCCGAGAGACTGTCGATTAAACTTCCGCTATATCGTTTTCCACCGTGAGTTTTCACTTCGTTATATATACGCCTTCGGCCCCTTGGCTCTTATGCCACCATGCCTACAATATATATATATATATATATATATATATATATATATATATATATATATATATATATATATATATATATATATATATATATATATATATATAACTGAGAGGAAAAGCAAAATCCTTGATGAAAACAGCAACAACGGGTGGTTTATTCTTCGACGTTTCGGCCGGAGTCCGGCCTTCGTCAGGAAGAACTTTTACAGATGAACGCGGGTGGTATTTATACAATGCTACGGTCGAGTCCAAGTTTCAAAAGCGGCGGGATGACGGTTGGAGTTTCCAAAGGAGCGTAGGAAGAGTTCCAGATGGGCAAACGTTTATACAATGCTACGGTCGGGTCCAAATTTCGGCGGGGTGACGGTTAGAGCTTTCGTGAGAGGGAAGCGTAGTGCAGTTCGTATCCGGGTAAAGTAGCTTGACGGTCGGGGCCAAGTTTCAAGGACGGCGGGATGACGGTTGTAGCTTCTTGAGAGAGGGCGCAGGGTGGCTTTGTGTCCGGGCGGGCAGGGGTGACCTGGACGATAACGTACAATAGACGAAAAGTACACGCGCAAACTAAAGTGCTGTCTCAAAAAACAAAAAACGCCAAGGTCATTTGTGTTGTTTCATGGAGCATGCATGATTCAAACCTGGAAGGGAACAATGTTAAACCTAGAAATAAAAAGAATATCAAAACCTGGAAATAAAAGAGAAAAGTTGATGGTCCAGTTCCGGCCACAAACACAGTACCACTGCTAACAATAAGGTCTGGGGCTAACGCGGATGTACCCCAAGCACCTGCCGACCTCCGCTGTCATCGGGAACTCGCAGACCCGGTATCTCCATCAGCACTTCGACCCCTACGATAGAGCCGCACCCGCCTTCATCACCATCCGTGGTGCATCCACGTTCGACATCGAGAAGGAGCTCGCCAACCTTCCACGTTCTGTCACGACGCTCGTCTTTCACGTAGGGACGACCGAACTGGAACGATACGGCACCGACGAGACACTACGACGGTGCTGTCGCCTGGTCAACAACACGCTGCGAGCACGCCCGGAGCTCCAGAGGCTTGTTGTGTCCCTTGTGTTGCCTCGGCACACCAATCGCCGCCTGGATCAGTCGAACCACCGCTTCGTCCACTGGTTCAACACCGAAGCCCGGAAATTCAACAACACGGTCAAGGACTACTGCAGGAAACCAGGCAAGGTGACCTTCCTCGACCACGACTTCACGTCGCTGCCGCCTCTTCGAGTCCTGGCGGCTGACGGGCTGCACCCAAGCTTCACGGGAGTCGCCCTCCTCGCGGCAAACCTGAAGTCTATTCTGCAACGCGGAACAAGTACGACGTCGCCAGGGTGGTCATCAGAGATCCCCGCCGCCGCCAACTCCACCAGGATAGCCCCATCAGTGGAAGCCAGGCACCCCGAGAGTCCCAGGTCCCACAACGCCAGTCCAGAGAGCCCAGCTGCCCCTGTGGGGATCCCGGGAACACCGTGCCCGGCAGCCAGCGAGAGCGTCGACTACGTCGATGAGTACCCGACACCTGTCGAGAGTGCGGCACCCAAGCGACACCCGCAGCAGCCGAGGAGCACCACAAGACAGCGCTACAACCTGCGGAAGCCCGCCGCGGAGAGCTCCCCGCGCCCGAAAGAAGATTGACGACAGTTCGGTGAGTCCAGTTCCTCTGCTCCAAACTACAGTACCACTTTTCTTAAAGTACGAAAGCTCTCAGACAAACGCATTAGGCACGAACTTCATAAATCAACCTTGCTAGTGTACCTTAACGCAGGCATCACACCGAAGGGCATGTCACTTTCCCTTCCTCCCGCCTGCACAAACCTCGACCAACATGACCGATCGGAATGGCAACAGGTTCTCCTTGAGGCTTCCCTTAAACTGGTCCAAATAGCGATTCATCATAGTGACAAACAAGTAAAACAGTTAACTACCGCGACCGCTGCACTTCTCCGTTCAAATGGCCCCTTATCGACATCCGAAATTAGCGCCCTATCTGAATTCGATAAAAAGAAACGCCATGAGCTCGAAACAATCAAGCTACGTAAGCTACAGCGCGATAAGGTTCCTAACCCTGTTTTACCTCAGCTTACGACATCATTTAACTATAGCGAACATACTCAACCGGCCGTTAGCATAACAGACGATAGGCCAAGTACTAGTGCCCCTTGTGGCACTACAATTGTTAATCTATCTGGAGTGACTATATCAACAGAAGAGGAAAAACTCCTTTCGAGAGGATTGAACTTCTGTCCCGCCACAGGTTTTGTTGACGAATTTCAATTACTACGCAACCTTGACAACTTTGCGCGAAATTTAAGATTGCGGGAATACTTCTTGGACAGAACTTCTAGCTCCAACACCTCTCAGCAACGTCCAACGAGCGACTGGACGCCGAAGGCTAACCGTAACGATTGTCTTAACTTGTACATAGCCGCTGTGCAAAAAGACATTATGCGGGAATATCGCAGGCAGGCGGGAAAACGGGATAACCTCACTAAATCCGAAAGGGCTAGCTTAAGAAGCCTGAGCAATAGGACAGACATAACGATAAAACCTGCCGATAAAGGAGGAGCAATTGTGATTCTTAGCACTTCTGAATACATCCAAGAAGGAAACCGCCAACTAAATGACTCAAAGTTTTATGAACCTCTCGCGGCTGACCCCACGGTGCACCACACTAAGATTGTGACCTCGGTCCTTAAGGATCTCCTAGACGAGGGCAGAATAACCGCTAACGAACATAAATTGATGAAACCGGTACAGCCTTCCCCGGGCCGTTTCTACATGCTCCCTAAGATTCACAAACCTGGTAACCCAGGGCGCCCAATCATATCCGGAATAAGTACAGTAACCGAACCCATATCAGGATATGTAGACAGTTTAATTAAACATATACCTACAAGTCTCGATTCGTACATTAAAGACACAACTCACTTCTTAAGGGAAATATCAAATTTATGCATTCCAAAAAATGCATATCTGGTTACACTCGATGTGTCATCGCTGTATACAAATATCCCACATGATGATGGGATAAGATCGTTAATTGACATGTACGTACTCCACAAACAACCGGACACCCCAGATGGACACGTCGTCGCTACTCTAGCGAGGCTTGTCTTAGAACTCAACACGTTCGAATTTAACAATAAATACTTTAGGCAGGTTAGCGGAACCGCGATGGGCACCAAAATGGCCCCGAACTATGCCAATGTATTCATGGGAAAATTAGAGTCTCAGTTCCTTTCTGAATGTCCCGTAAAGCCGCTAATATACAAAAGGTTTATAGATGATATATTTATCGTCTGGTCGCACACTGAGGAGGAGCTGGTGGACTTCATAGATCGATACAACGCTGCTCATCCGAGCATCCGCTTTACACATTCGTACTCTCAAACCGAAATAAACTTCTTAGACGTCAATGTTAAAATAGAGGAAGGTAAACTCGCCACGAGCCTATACCGTAAGCCAACAGACCGACAGCAATACCTGCATTATCAAAGCGACCACCCACACCATTGCAAGAACAGCATTCCCTATAGCCAAGCTCATCGTTTCAAACGAATTTGTTCCAAAGAGACAGATTTTGATGCGAGCAGCCAAAATTTAAAGTCAGTGCTAGAGAAACAAAAGTATCCACCCCGTATAATCGACGATGCAATCAGAAAAGCCAAGCAGCTGAACCGAGCAGACCTTATCAGCCCGCGCCCCACGCAAAGCGACGCACAACGCACAAATCTCTATCTAACTTATAGCATGAATCATCCTAATGTAAATAATATCTTAAGACGACATTATAACATTCTCGAACAAAGCGAGCGCCTTAAACGCGCGTTCCCATCCGCCCCTGGGGTAGTCCACAGACGATCGCGTAACCTCAAAGACACGCTAGTAAACTCTCGGATAAATTCATTGCCGCCACCTAACGAATGTATGCCTTGCATGCACCCAGGATGTCTCATCTGTAAACAGATGCAGCACACAAACACGGCCAGAAGCACGCACTCGCAGTTCTCGATCAAAATTAAAGGGCACTTAACATGTGCCTCGTCGAATGTCGTGTACTTATTCGAGTGTACCGTATGCAAAATGCAATACATAGGGCAGACTAGAACGGCATTTAGACTGCGCTTTAATAATCACAAATCTCACGCCATAAATCTTCCGACACTGCCTCTATCAAAACATCTCGCTCTCTCAAAACACTCATTTGATAAATTGTCAGTGACGCTCCTAGAATCTGGATTTAAATCAAATCGCGAACGTGAACAGCGTGAATCCTACCTAATTTACCGATTCAATACAATTAAACAAGGAATAAATGAAAGCCCCGGAACTCTGGCATCGATTAAAATGCTATCCGACGAATAGCAACAGCGATGAGGAGACATTTTTTCAGGTCCCAGACCTTATTGTTAGCAGTGGTACTGTGTTTGTGGCCGGAACTGGACCATCAACTTTTCTCTTTTATTTCCAGGTTTTGATATTCTTTTATTTCTAGGTTTAACATTGTTCCCTTCCAGGTTTGAATCATGCATGCTCCATGAAACAACACAAGTGACCTTGGCGTTTTTTTTTTTTTTTGAGACAGCACTTTAGTTTGCGCGTGTACCTTTCGTCTATTGTACGTTATCGTCCAGGTCACCCCTGCCCGCCCGGACACAAAGCCACCCTGCGCCCTCTCTCAAGAAGCTACAACCGTCATCCCGCCGTCCTTGAAACTTGGCCCCGACCGTCAAGCTACTTTACCCGGATACGAACTGCACTACGCTTCCCTCTCACGAAAGCTCTAACCGTCATCCCGCCGAAATTTGGACCCGACCGTAGCATTGTATAAACGTTTGCCCATCTGGAACTCTTCCTACGCTCCTTTGGAAACTCCAACCGTCATCCCGCCGCTTTTGAAACTTGGACTCGACCGTAGCATTGTATAAATACCACCCGCGTTCATCTGTAAAAGTTCTTCCTGACGAAGGCCGGACTCCGGCCGAAACGTCGAAGAATAAACCACCCGTTGTTGCTGTTTTCATCAAGGGTTTTGCTTTTCCTCTCAGTTATACCCCACGCCTTCGGCCCCCGCCACCATGCCCGTTGTATATATATATATATATATATATATATATATATATATATATATATATATATATATATATATATATATATATATATATATATATATATATATATATATATATATATATATATATATATACATATATATATAACCTGCAAACACAAAGCAGCTTAAAAGCTTTTTGGGTCTATGTTCTTATTTCCGTCGTTTTATCCGTGGCTTTGCACATATTGCTTCTCCATTACATAATCTTCTTTCCGCCCGTGTCCCATGTAAATGGACTACCGATTGCCAATTGTCCTTCAACATCCTTCGAAACGCGTTGACTTCTAATCCGGTACTGAGTCACTTCGACGATAAAGCAGCAACTGAACTTCACACGGATGCCAGTGGAACCGGGTTGGGTGCTGTACTCCTGCAAAAACATCCCTCCAGCCGTGACTCTCACGTCATCGCTTACGCGAGTCGTACCCTAACCAGACCTGAAAAAAATTACACAGTGACCGAACAAGAGTGCTTGGCAATAGTATGGGCCATCGGACGATTCAGACCCTATTTGTATGGTCGTCCGTTCACGATTGTCACGGACCATCATGCCCTATGTTGGCTATCCTCAATGAAAAACTTATCTGGACGTCTAGCCAGATGGATCCTCCGCCTACAAGAATATCAGTTCACTATCGTTCACAAAAGTGGAAAGAAACACTTGGATGCCGACGGAGCTGTCTCGTTGCCCTCTTCCACTGAGTTCCCGCACCGACGACATCGACGACGATTTGCCTAGCGTCAGTTCCCTAACACCAACAAGTCTCATCTCTGCCCAAACAGAAGATCCTTGGAGTGCTAAGATAATTCGTACCCTCACTAGCCCAGTTCAAGACACCAAGTTCCGCCGAAAAATACGCAACTTCGTCCTCATCAATGGTCTCCTCTACAAACGCAGTTACCTCCCTGACGGCGCGCGGCACCTACTTGTAATCCCGAAACAGTTACGAGATACCGTCCTCGCAACTTTCCATGACCATCCCACAGCGGGTCACCTGGGCACTTACAAGACCTACGCCCGCCTCCGGTCCCGTTACTTCTGGCCAGGCATGTATCGGACGACCGAGAAGTATGTGCAATCGTGCGTTCCTTGCCAACACCGCAAACCTTCGCGACACGCGTCAGATGGACAGTTGATGCCCCTACCTTGTCCCGAGAGGCCTTTCGACCGAGTCGGTATCGACCTTTACGGACCACTACCGAAAAGTTCGGCTGGCCACCGGTGGATCGTGGTAGCCATAGACCACCTTACGAGGTATGTCGAGATGGCTCCTCTCATCTCAGGTACTGCACAAGAAATTGCACAGTTTTTTCTTACCAACATAGTTTTACGCCATGGTGCGCCACGATTTCTCCTCAGCGACCGTGGCACCGCGTTTCTGTCCGCTCTCGTAAAAGAGGTTCTTGCTGCTTCTAGGGTTATTCACCAATTCACATCCACGTACCACCCGCAAACAAACGGTCTTACCGAACGGTTCAATCGAACCCTATCGCAAATGCTTAGCATGTATATCTCCAACGACCATAAGAATTGGCACTTCATTCTTCCCTTCCTCAGCTTCGCCTACAACACTTCTATCCAATCGACCACGGGATTCTCTCCGTTCTTTCTCGTTTACGGTCGGGAAGTGTCCTGCACCATAGACAGCCTTTTTCCGTACACTGACAGCGACTTTCAAAACTCCTTCGTAGCACAAACAGTTAGCCGAGCCGAAGAATGCCGTCAACTTGCTCGCCTTCGCACCAATGACAACCGACAACAACAAAAGCAGCGTTACGACGAAGGTCGCACTTCCGTAATATACCATCCAGGTGACCTCGTCTTGGTTTGGACACCCGTGCGCACGCCAGGACTCTCCGAGAAACTTCTACACAAATATCTTGGACCATATACTGTCCTTCATCAAACATCCCCAGTCAATTACTCCGTGACCCCGCTAAAGCCGTCAACCGATCGGCGCTGCCGGGCGCTACAAAACGTTCATGTATCCCGCATGAAGCCCTTCGTCCAGCGCTCCGACCATGGCGCAACTTCATCCCCAACCTAAAGGTCGGCCAGGAGGCCTCCATCTTCCTCTACGGGGAGGATATTGTAACAGCGCAACTTCATCACCATCAACATCCACACTATCATTACCATACACAACAGCGCACCGCCTGCACGGGCGGTGCGTGGCTCATGCTAGAGCTCGCGGGGCAGAATTGCTCCAGGGCTCGGCCAGTAAAGCCGGTGCTTTTTTATCTCTACTTTGTCTTTCTTACAATATATATATATATATATATATATATATATATATATATATATATATATGTATGTATATACTGCAAACAAATAGCAAACATGAGCGTAGGTGTAACATGGCACAACAACGAAGACACGGGAAAGGAACGAACAACGCATGACATATTTTTGCAGCTTTCTGTGTTGTTTCAGTGTTGTTCGTTCAGCTCCTTTGTCTTCCTTCTTTGGGCTATTGCATTTATATGATGTATGACTTTCACCAACAATCTCAGCTCTCAATTTTATTACTTCATTGCACCTAGCAGTATTTTACTAGAGGATGGCTATAGTTCTGCTCCTTCCGTCAGTGTGGGCGAAGACTCGTCTGCATGTATTAGGTTGAAATAAACTATAGCGACGAGAAGGTGCGAAGGGCTGTTCCAGAACTCAGTGGGAACTTTCTTAGTGTTATCTACAAATGCTGCCCAACAACAAAGATGAATATTTTTCTCAATTTTTTTAATATAGAATGCGATGATCCCCATGTAGCGGAAGTAACACGTGTGCTCGGGTATCAAACTATAGAATGTGAGTAGATGTAGTGAACAAGCGTTGGAGCTAGAAACGTGTGCAATTTTTGACCAATTAGAAGTATTAAGATGTTTCTAAGCTCCTTGAATTTCACGTTGTTGGATATGTGGGACTTCTTTAAACCGTTTATTATAAAACGGCTGTCTAGCATTCCAATTAAACACATTATTAGAAAAACCAAAATAAACCGATTTTAGGAACGTGTAACCGGTAACCGAAACCGTAAAAATTGAAACCGTAAAAAACCGAAACGAAACCGTTATCAACAGGAAGCGGTAACCGTAACCGTAACCGAAACCTTTATTTTTCGGTTTGAGTCCCTGTTTAAAAGGCTCCAATGCCATAAAATAAGTTTAGACGCTTTGATTTTTTCTGTAAAAATGTCAAAAACGCCCCCTTGGCTAATTGTCGATGAATTTTGACAATTAAATACTAGCGATATACTTGGGTTACATCAATATTTTTTATATTATGAAGAGCCCAAAACACGCTCTTTATATGTATTATAAGATCACTCAGCTGTATAAAATAATCTTTGCGATACGTTTACGTTATTTTTATGCTAAAACCAAGAAGTATAAATTTTTAAATAGATTTTCTCGAAAAGCACTTTTTTGTTGAAATGTAGATATGATATATTGAGTACGACGTGAGCGCGTTGGTGAAGTTAAATAAAAACAGAAAGAATAAACATAGGGACGGACAAAACACCACCTCTTTCGTGCTGTTTTGTCGACTCGAAAAGCAAGTCGAGAAAGTGTGTATTTTGTGAGTATGTTCTATATTTAAGCCTCAATATCGGAAAAGACGTCTTCATTTTGCAGGACCTAAGTCAGACATAGCGACCCGTGCGTTTCTATGAATTGTGAAAAGTTTTCTTGAATTTTTGTCGGCGTTTTGTAATCAATTATAAACGAAATTTGTGGTATTGAAGAGTTATTTATATCTTGATAAGGGCGGGAAACCACGAGCAACATATCTAATCAAATCAGCAGGCTTAGTAGATCTTCAATAACGAAGAGGCACAGACGTTGTACTCTTTCGATTAATAAAACATTCACTGTAAACTAGCATGACTAGCCATTAGCTGTCATATTACTAAGTCATAGAAAGTCACCACATCGTTAATATATTATATACAATTCTTTCCGAAATCAAACGCTAGGATTTGTTCACCGCACATAGCACAGATCACTTCCGTAATACACAAAAGTGAAGACACAGAAAAGGTCCGAAACACATGGAGAGATTGTCACAAAGAGGGGTAGGTAATAAAAATAAATAAATAAGAATAAAACTACGTAACTCCGATCTTAATGAAAATTACGTTAAAAAGTAAAATATTTAGGCTTGAGCGGTAGCGAGTAGGTAGGTCCACGCCTGGTGGAGAGTTAGACAAAGAAGTCGACGACACGTAAAGGTAAAACCAAAAACAAAAATTTAATCAAGACGCGCAAACTCAGCCGCACACGGCGAGCACAAAAACCAACTCCTCCGGGCATTCCCTAAACGGGACGCAACCAAATGCGTGGGATCACGCTCTCAACAGCACCGTCAGGCCGCTACGCCATGACGAAATAGACCCAACAAGTAAACAACGCTAACAAACAGTTCGTTAGAAAACATTCCAAAAAGACGTTCAGCGGAACCGCACCCGAGAAACAAAGTTCAGCGGGGCGAAGAAACACACATGAAATAACAAAAAAGTCTTAACTGTCCGACGCCGAGTCCAGTCCCACGAGAGTGAAGCCTGGCTGGATGACGGCGTCCAGATGATGTTCAATCTATTCTTACACTCTGTTCTGCACAGCCACGACGGCTGTGCGGAACAGAGTGAAGAATAGATTCGAGCAGCGATGTGCGAGAAGGTAACCGAGACGTAACATGCCTCGAGCTTCATATCGGGAGAGGAGTTTTCGAGGTTGTTACTGTAGTTACTCAAGCTTCCTCTTTCCCCTTCCCTTTTTCAGAACAACACGTCAGCCGGCGCTGACTTTTCATCTCGGGAAAAGACCACTCTTCACAAACGGTTATAGTTGACAAGGAGGCTGACTTTGACCACAACTAGTCTCCGGGCTTTGCTGTTTCCAAAAGAGATAACCCTTCGGTGCTATCGGATCCCCGCGGAAGCGAGATAGAGCACGGCCGTTTTAGGGATAGGGCGCTCGAAGCTTGGGCATATACGCGGTGTCGTCTCACGCGTGCACGGATGGCTGGTTTCAAACATTGTGCCCACATCCCTAACGGAACCGGCCCATCTTCGTGTGTGCGTCTGCGGGATTGTTGTCCCGTGCATGCCGCCGGTTTTAGCGCGCACGCAGCGTTGTTTTGGCCAGCAGAACTGTTGTTGACCGTCGATATTGTGAAAGGCCGTGGTGTCCTCATCCTCACCAAGGCAACAGTTCCTTCGATTTCCCTTCTGCAACACTCTGGACTGAGTGACCTCTCCCCTGGGTGGCCGTCACTGTTCAAGCCAGGCGCCACCGACACATTCGTACCATTTCTCCTCCTCGGCGACACAGGGTGCGCTGCTCGCTTTTACTGTCGCGGGCCGTTCTATCTAACACAACGAGCGCGAAAGGTCGTGGTCATCTGCTGGTTCCGAAGGGCGGGACACTCATACAGGCACGCGGGGCCCCAATTTGATATGGCGTCTGCCGATTTCTGCACATTTAAATTTACGACATATATACTGCTGTGTTCAGAGAAGTATTGCTTTCTTTTTTGAACTCCTCCAATAGCTTGCGCACAAGGTCTGGCGCCATTGTTTATCGCTTTCTTGACGTGCTCGAGATTGCCCTTGGGACGGAGCCCCGGCGGAAAGCTGGCTGGGGTATCATGTTTCCTCTCCGTGCTCCGATGGATGGGCGAGCAGCATTGCATACCGGAGTGCCAAGGTTGTATGAGAGTTGTGAAAGACCTGACGTCAGAACCGACGAATGGCAAAGCCTCTGAAGGAGTGATGTCAGTTTTGGCGAATAGCAAAGCCTCTGTAGAAATGATGTCAGTTCTGACGAATGGCGCTGGAGAAAAGTGATGTCAGCGTTCGGAGCTTCTTTCTATGTTCTTTCATTTTGGGGGATTGTAAGCAGCGCGTATGCGCTGGTATTTAAGCGTGGTCTTGGCCGGAAAAAGGGTTCTTGTCTGGAGCTAGGTGGGCAGGCCTCACCTCGAGTAGCCGCGGAGAGAGTCCGCGGGGCGGCCAGAAAGTTCCATTCCTGCTTCGTAAAAGTTGCTGTATCGTGATTCCCTGTATATAAATATATATCTACCCCAAACCTCACCGAGCCTTCTCGCTGATGACATCGGGAGTCCGTGGCGCATCGAGAAGAACAAAGAACCATCTACTGGCGCAGTCGACAGCACGAAGCACCACGGAGGAATCGGCGACGGCAACAAGACGACAGGAAACCCTCGCAGGACGCCAAAGGTGGCGTTTCAGCAACGGACAAGAAAAGGCAGATCATCGAGTTCCTTTCACTGGCCGTCCGCAGGAGCGACACGAGGTCAGGACTGGGACAAGAAAGGCTACGAAGGAGAGATCTGCGGCGGGTCCGGAACGAAGGGGACGCCAAGCAGTGCCCGTCGACGCACAGACAGGGAGCGACCGCTGGCAGGCCACCGGGAAGAAAAGATCGACCCGACACGCGGTCACGCACCGCCACTGTCGCGCCTCAGAGACCAAGAATTGGGCGCGAAGTGCAACATCAGACTTCTGCAGCGAGGACGTCGGCTTCAGGCAACGAGCGACCAGGCGCACACACAAGCATCCGAGTGAGTCCCTTGGTTCACATTCCTCTGTTATACGTTGTGTTGCTCGAGCCGGCCCTATTATATGCAGACCAGATTCCCGCACCTAAACGCGGATAAAAATCGGAGAGTCATGGACGAGAGCGGGAAAGGCGGCGGGGATGGTAGTAACGTGCCAGACTCATCTCTCTCGGAAAAAGAGATGGAGTATAACCTGAAACTAGCACAAGAGCGCCGACGCGCTCTAGAACTGGAACTCGAGCTCGCTCGGGTTCGACTGGACACCGCAACGCAGAGGCGTGACGAGGCGAGCGAGGCGGAACCTTTGAGCGGCCCGATGGGACTCAGATATTACTCCAAGTTGCTAGCAGGTGCCTTTCCGAAATTCCCAACCGACGGCGAAGTGCCTATTTGGTTTGAGTCAGTGGAGAGCTCGCTGGGAGCGTACGACGTTCCCAAGGCGCTGTGGGGGCAGATCGTCTTCCCGATGATCGCTGAGCAAGTTGCATACTTGTCGACGCGACTAACCCCTGCGGAACACAGGGATTATGATATACTCAAGGGAGTAGTTCTCGACGAGTTGAAGCTGTCAGCGGCCGAATACCAAAGGCGGTTTCTTTCTGCGACCAAGCGGAAGGGGAGACCTGGAAAACGTTCGCGACCCGTCTACAGAGTTACGTTAACTTCTATGTGGAGGCTCGCGGTGTCTCCTCCTTTAAGAATCTTCTCGAACTGTTAGTCGCCGACCAGTTGAAGTCGGGTTTAGCAGAAGAAGCCTCCAAGTACGTTAAGCTGCGGGAGGGGGAACAATGGTTAAAAGCAGACGAACTGGCTCGGCTGCTGCAGACCTATGAGGAAGCGGCGGGCGAGGGCAGTGCGTGCGCGAAAATAAACCTCGCTACAAGAGCAGAGTCAAAGGGCACCAACCAAGGGGTAATACCGAGCGCATCAAAAACAACCGGGAGCGTTACAGCTCGGGCAGAGAAACCCGAGACGACCAGGCCTCCCTCGGTTGTTAAGAAAGCGTCTCGGCCGGGCGAATGCTTCCAGTGCGGAAGCACGAGCCACTACGTGGCTCAATGCCCGTTCGCTCGGGAGGCGAGGGGGTAAAAAGTGACGAACGACCACGCGGAGAGAGATTAACGGCACGTATCGCAGCTGAAAGCCGCAACTTGGCACATCCAAAGCTCGGGAGCGTCAAAGTTAGCTGCCGAGGCAAGGTGATTGATGCAATTGTGGACACCGGAGCAGACATCACCGTAGTCCGTGAGAGCAGTGTGCCGGAGGAGCTGTTAAAGCCGCATGGGAGCATAGAACTCGTGTCCGCATTCGGCGAGAAGGTAGAAGCTAAACTCGCCGTGGTACCACTCGCACTTTACCGCGGGGCATCCTTGATTCACGATGTGGGTGACGCGACGCCGGTCGTGTGCGCTCTTACAGATCGGCTGACACACACTGACTGCCTAATCTCCGCGGAAACATGGGAACAGTTGCACACGCATAATGAGGGGGATAACGAGGTTCACATACAAGCAGTGGGAAAACGGGCCCAGCAGGGAGAGCAGGAACAAGAACAGGAGAACCTGTTCGATCCACCGAATTCCAACGCGGTTTCGACTGATGTGCCCCAACCGCCTGATATCCCCGGAGAGGAGCGAGAGGAGCCGAATCTGGAGACTGATTATGTAATGCAAACCAGTGACGCGCGAAAGTTCCGTAATGAACAGCGAGATGACGAGTCATTACGACGGGCTTGGCAAAACGCAAAAGGTGGCAAGGGCGGCATGTCAATAGTAGACGGATTGCTGTACCATAAAGATCAAGTGCTTGGTCAGAAAGTGCTGCAGTTATTACTACCCGAGTCGCGCCGCAGCACTGTACTTCGCCTGGCCCATGAGTCCTACTGGGGTGGTCATCTCGGCTTCCGTAAAACGAAAGCGCGCATTAAATACAGTTTTTACTGGCCAGGCATGGAGAAAGACATTCGCGACCATTGCAACGGTTGTCACAGCTGTCAGGTTCGATCAGACAGACGGCGTTCCGATAGGGTGCCGATAGCGCCGCTCACGCGCCCGAGGTTCCCGTTTCAGAAAGTTAACATCGACGTGATCGGTCCTATCGACCCGCCTTCAGCCAGAGGGCACCGCTATGCATTGTGTGTCATTGACTTGTGCACACGCTGGCCAGAGGTTGTATGCCTAAAGTCGCTGTCAGCCAAGGCGACGTGTGATGCGCTGCTGACCGTGTTCACCAGGACAGGAGTACCAGAAGTAGTGTGTTCGGACTGTGGAACAAATTTCACAGCTGCACTTACTAGCGAGTTTCTCACGAGACTGGGTTGCACCCCACGATTCTCGACCCCTGACCACCCGGAAAGTAACGGGTCCGTGGAAAGGTGGAACCGTGTATTCAAAAATATGCTGTTTCACGTAATCGAGAGAGACGCCCGAGACTGGGATCGATTCGTCCCCTTCTTGCTGTGGGCCTACCGAGAGGTCCCGCACGACACAACGGGAGTGTCGCCTTTCCGGATGCTTTACGGTAGAGACCCGGTCGGGCCTCTCGCTATCCTCGGGAGAAGCTGGGCGGGCGATATTGAGATCCCAGCGGAGTTAGCAGACGCTCCCGCGGACTACTTAGTGAAGTTGAAAACACAACTAGAGCTCGCAGCTGACGCCGCGGAGCTTACCACTAGCAAGCAACAGGAGGCGTACGCGTCGCACTACAACAAACGCGCCATGTTAAAGGTGTTTAACGAGGGCGACGCGGTCCTCGTTTTTGATACAAACCGCGCAGGGAAAATGTACCCGAAGTGGCTGGGGCCGTGCACAGTAACGGAAAGGTATCGCGAGCACTCGTACTACGTGCAGACGCGCGACGGACGCCGCATGCTGGTGCACGCGAACAAACTTCGCCCCTACGTATGCGAGGTTGCATCAGTGAGCGTTATGTTTCACGATGACTGCGACTTCGGGGAGGTAGAATACACTCCGCGAGCAGCCGAGCCCAGTCAGGCGCGTCCAATCCTCGATCGTGAAATGACCGCTCACATCGATGAAGAAACAGCTGCCCGTATAGGTGCTGCGTTCGACCAGCACCAGGCGCTCTTCTCGGGCCAGCCGGGTATCGCGCGAGTGGGGGAACACCGCGTGAAGCTCATCGAAGGCGCTAGCCCAAAGCGCGGCCGCCCTTATAGGATTCCTGACGCCTTAAAGGGAGAGGTTACTGAACAGATCAGTGAGCTTCTGGAGCTAGGTTTGATATACCGATGTGAAAGCGCCTTCGCGCACCCGATCGTATGCGTGCCAAAGAAAGATGGGTCGGTGCGCTTGTGCATCGATTACCGCGCGCTTAACGCGGTGTCGGAGACAGATGCCTTCCCAATGGGACACCCACAGGAGCTCATCATGCGGGTGGGGGCGGCCAAGTTCATCACGCTCATAGACCTGCGACGCGGTTACTGGCAGGTACCATTGGCCGAGGATTCTCAGCTTTGTACGGCGTTCATCTCGCACTGTGGTCAGTTTGCATGGAGGGTGATGCCCTTCGGGCTCAAAAATGCGGCGGCGACTTTCCAGAGAAATATGAATCACGTGCTGGCAGGTCACGAAGACTACGCGTGCGCCTATCTAGACGACATAGCTGTGTTCAGTACGTCGCTAGAACAACACGTTGAGCACCTACACAGGGTGTTCACCGCCTTACAGGCGGCAGGCTTGCATGCAAACCTTGAAAAGTGTCAGGTTGCTAGGCCTTCTATTCGCTATCTGGGGCATATTGTAGGTTCTGGAAAGCATGGTCCAGATCCCGAGAAAGTGGCGGCCATTGAGGGACTTCAGGTGCCCAAGACAAAGAAAGAGCTCAGGAGCGCCCTTGGCCTCTGTGGCTATTACCGTAGCTACGTTCCTAACTTTGCAGAGATAGCTCGGCCGCTGACGCAGCTCACCGGGAAAGGGGTGCCTACTCAGATACCTTGGCCTCCTGAAGCCCACGAGGCATTTAAAGCCCTCAAGCAAGCCCTCTGCGAAGCCGTGTCGCTGGCTACCCCTGACCCGGGAAAGCCGTATGTGCTCTACACTGATGCCTCGATGGTGGCCGTCGGTGCCTGTTTAGCACAGATAGCCGCCGACGGCTCCGAAATTCCGATCGCCTTCGCTAGTCATCGGTTTACGCCAACGCAAACGCGGTGGGCCACGATCGAACGCGAAGCCTTCGGGGTGATTTGGGGATTAAAGAAGTTTGAGACGTGGGTCTTCGGCACCCAGGTAACCGTCGTTACCGACCACAACCCGCTCTCGTACCTTACAAGCAGCGTGCCCCAGGGCGCCAAACTCACACGTTGGGCCTTAGCGCTACAGCGTTACAACGTGATAATCCGGCACCGCAAGGGCAGCACCCATACAAATGCGGATGCCCTTTCTCGGCTCCCTAACGGTTGCTGGGAAGCATTGCCGGCTCGAGCACCATAACAAACAGGTGTGGAATGTGGCCTTGCGGACCACACGAAAAGTGTTGTGACTTTCGCGCGCTAATATGAATTCCCGCGGAGGGAATGAACATTTGTCTCGTGGACTCGTTGAGTGTTCAATGGTGTTTTCATACCCGCAAATTTCGCGTAATCCTTGAAGTGTGCATGACTTAATTTTGTGGTGTTGTAATGACGCCGGACCTTTTTTGTGTTTGTAGTCCAGTTAATCTTGCTTTAGATTAATGGATCTTGGAAGGGAGGTGTAAGGTCTGGCGCCATTGTTTATCGCTTTCTTGACGTGCTCGAGATTGCCCTTGGGACGGAGCCCCGGCGGAAAGCTGGCTGGGGTATCATGTTTCCTCTCCGTGCTCCGATGGATGGGCGAGCAGCATTGCATACCGGAGTGCCAAGGTTGTATGAGAGTTGTGAAAGACCTGACGTCAGAACCGACGAATGGCAAAGCCTCTGAAGGAGTGATGTCAGTTTTGGCGAATAGCAAAGCCTCTGTAGAAATGATGTCAGTTCTGACGAATGGCGCTGGAGAAAAGTGATGTCAGTGTTCGGAGCTTCTTTCTATGTTCTTTCATTTTGGGGGATTGTAAGCAGCGCGTATGCGCTGGTATTTAAGCGTGGTCTTGGCCGGAAAAAGGGTTCTTGTCCGGAGCTAGGTGGGCAGGCCTCACCTCGAGTAGCCGCGGAGAGAGTCCGCGGGGCGGCCAGAAAGTTCCATTCCTGCTTCGTAAAAGTTGCTGTATCGTGATTCCCTGTATATAAATATATATCTACCCCAAACCTCACCGAGCCTTCTCGCTGATGACATCGGGAGTCCGTGGCGCATCGAGAAGAACAAAGGGCCATCTTCTCGCCTATAGTAAAATTTAAGTGAGCACTAAATATAACAGGGTGGAACTACTTCATTTTTATGTGGGAACGTTGAAAGAAGGCAAGAATATTTCACCTTGTGAAGACCCGCAATGCGCAAGTCCGTTTCGAGCCGTAAAAACACGTTTTCTACGCTATTTTGGCAAATATAGAACATACAAACAAAATACACTTTCTCGACCTGCTTTTCGAGAGTAGAAAATTATCATATCTACAATGTAACAAAAAAAGAAATATAAAAAAATGTGTCTTTTTTAGAAAATTGACTTCAAAATTGGTAATTTTTGGTTTTAGCGTAACATTAGCGTAAACGTACAGGAAGGCAATTTTATACAGTTTAAATAAACACGGCAAAGCTGCGTGGTAATAGCAGGTTGGCAACACTGATCACGAGCTGTCGTCGATGCTGTGACGTAATTGTCCCACAGTACACACGGCCAACTCAGCCGCACGAGGACTTCCAAAGACACCTAGTAAGCTGCTCATCTTTTTTCTTTTACCGCTTGGCTTCGAAATGCACACCACATGCAGTAAGCGTTCCTATGTATTTATAAAGTTGCCAACTGAAAAGCGACTGCTATGAATAATAGGATGTGTTCAGTGCCGGCGCAGGGCGGCAGACGAAAAGAAAATGCAGACACACGAAGGCTGGGTGCCTTCATGTGCGCTCATAAAGGCACCAGAGTGTACACCTGCTAGGGCTGCTGCAGACTGCGATTGAGGGGCTGTTGTTCATATCGCTGAAATCGCGCGAGTTTCACATACTTCAACTTTTTCATAATTGTTTCGGACACCTAAGAAGTCTTTAAGTACGTGATAAGTCTAGGACGCCTACGGAAACACCTTGAAATACAAGAAATTTGCGCAACATCAACAGTCGTCGATCGATCCCAGGCACCCAGCTTAACTTAATCTGCTTGTGAACAGCATCTGTCACCCATCCATTTTCCTTTTTGTGTACGAGCAACAAACAAATCTCGAAATGCAGCCACACTGCACCACTGCGCTGGCACTGAATGTGTCCTATTATTTATAGCAGTCGAATTCACTTTTCAACCAGCAACTTTATAATATACTTACTAAATCTTACTGCATTTGGTGCTAATTTTCAAAACAAAGCGGTAAAAAATATGTAAAAAATATGCTGTTTACATTGTATTGGAAGTCCTCGTGCGACTGAGTCGGTCGTGGGTACCGCGGGACGACAATTATTACGTCACAGCGTCGACGTGCAGCTCAATAACAGTGATGCCAACATGCTCAGCCGCTAGTTTCGGCTTCGGCATGTCACCGAAACGAAAATTTGGCTGTGTTCCAAATATTACTCGATTCAATCAGTCACTTTGACGGGTCAGGTCACAAGACAACACAGGCAGCACAACGCTAGACACGGGTAGGTTTCTGAATGCCAGGGTACAATACCTTCACTCCAGAGTCAAATCGAGTAAGTTCTGAAACCCAGCCTTTGAGATCCAACATCTACAAGACTATGCACACTACTGAAAAAGAAATTATATCTCGTGATTCAGGGTCGCCGACTTAATCACATCCCAAAAATCGAAAAATGAAGTGGACCTGCTCTTTAAAAAATAATTGACCTCTACTACTTGTAACACAGAATAAATAAAAAAAATGAAGACCTTGCATGTTACTTCCCGCTTCTCTTTTGGGTGTAGGCAGTATTGCTACATTTTCGCTTTAAGTATTCTTTTACAGTCTTTGGGGTCTCATTCCGGAATTTTGTGATGACATGATCTGGAAAAAAGACAAATGTGCATAATACAACACTATGTTCGTCCCACCTGCCATTGAAGCACCTACAGTGGTATTTATTAGAGGATAAACAGCTCTTTATTTGTTAAAAAATTCAAAACCCGGCATTCCCTCAAACTTGCGATCTATGGCTGAACACTACTGCCAATAAGTATATTGTAGAATACCGCGCATCCGCCCATTCCACACTAAGCGCCCATACTCAAATTCCTAAGATCTGAGAAAATATGCACAGTGCATTTATATGTGAAATTGATGACCGGACAAGCGCCCATCCCCCATTTTTTCGCGATTATCTCTAAATTTTGAGTGGGCCCTTGCCTGGTATATTACGGTACATGTTTCAATAAGAACATTTCTTCTTTAGTAAGTCAGCGAATGTACCAACCTATTAACTGTTGGACGGTATCCTCCGGCAGCCTCCCTTTCGTTGCAGAGCCGGTAAGGCAGTTCTCGGCGAGGGCATTACTGCCAAAAACCATTACCGCAAGGTCCTGAGTATAAATGGAAGCCGGCTTGGAGTCGATGCGGAGCAGTTGAGCCTCTGAGATAAGGGTGTCTCCAAAACGCAGCTGAAATTTAACGAGAGGACAAGAAGGATGATCACTGCCCCTTTACGTTTAAACTACATTTGGGGTGTCAGTGCCCCTTTAAAGATGCCGATTGTTAGGCTAGTGCGTAAACGCTTTTATAAAAGGCAATACGGCGAGCAAGTCATCTGCTCCTCCGCACAGGCAGCTGCATGCCGTGCCGTCACGGCACAAAGGAGGGGTTCGGGTGGGATCTCCGGGATTCCAGAGTTTAAACAAGGCGGCCTGCTTGGCCGGCGGAGCCATTCTGCTATCTGCTTGGCCGTAGGAATAGCTGATTCCTTGCCTTTCCTGCGGCTATCGGAAATACACCGCTACTTTAAAGACAGAGGGTGCAGCGTTTGAGAAAGGTGAGCAGAAATAAAAGGGTGTGTTCTTTCGTTTAACGTAAAATAATTTGCCCTGAGAGCCCATGAACGGCGGTACCACCAAAGTCGTTGCTTTAAGCTAGTTGTTTCGATGACTCAAACTGTCCTGTCTGAGATGAAATCTGTGCAAACCGACAAACCGCGTGTTACCTGGGAGCCACAGGGGCAGGCACTAGTTTCAAGAGGCGCTTCCTCGTTGAAAATGTGGAGTTCTTGGCTCAACTTTTTCTTGCAACGTTTTGCTTGCAACTTTTTCTTGCAACGTCAAATTGTGTTTTTCACTACCCAGAGGACAAAATGAACCCGATAGAGTCGGTTAAAGCTTTAAAGGTAAAACAAGATGAACATATGTATTTACCCGTTTTCTATGGCAGGTAGCAGTTCTTCCCTGAGTCGCAACGTAATTAAAGAAGCACTCCTCTTTCAAAGAGGCCTTTTTGTCTTCTTAATCTGATCATCTCGAAATGTTTAGAGCAGATGGTGGAGGAATCATAAGGTTTCCAATTATCCCTGTTTATTAGCCAGACGCACTTCTTTCGAAGTTTGGCGTCCTTCGGAAATTTGAAAAGCGAGACGCTGTGGTCGTACAGGCACGCAGTGCCCGTAAGACGGCGGCAAGTCTTTAGCACGAGAAAAACAGCGATACAAAGACGAAGAGCTCATGGACGCCGCTTCAGCACTGTACTGCTCTGGCAACGCCCAGATGTTGTTTACTCCCGACCACCTCTGGACATGTGCTCGGGCGAAGCGTAGCGTAAAACGTCATCAACCTCCTCTCCCTGCTTCACGCCTCCTCCCAGATGCGCAGAAGACGAAAATAAGCCGATTTGTGTATTATTGTGTACACAATTATCAAATATTCGGTCTCCATAGCTCGCCTTTTTTATGGAAAAGATATTTAACACGCAGGACAGAACCGCCGGGCGCTGCCGTATTGAGAGTAGCAATACAGGGGTGGAACTCATGAAATGCACTTGGGAGCAGCCACGGGAGCAGCTGAAACAGCTGTTTTGGAGCAGTTTGGGAGCAGCTAAAACTACGTTCTGGAGCGGGCAAGGAGCAGCTCAGATCAGTTTTCATTGCAGTTCAGCTTGTGTTTTAGACAAGCACGGGAGCAATTTCAATTGTGCTTAGCAGCACAGGTGAACATGAGTGGTTAGGGGCCTAAATAGATGGGATAACAGTGTAACAGATGCGAAAACTTGAAACTTTGTGAGCAAAGAGTTGTGCCAGTCGGCGCTGTGAGAAGCAAAAAGCTAGTACCGCATGTTTCTGGAGATAGTATCCTTGATATTATCTGAGTGGATTTAAGAGTGTCAGCAAGAGCCACGTAAATACCTGTTCACACTCAAAGCGGACGCGCGCGTTCTTCGCGGCCAAGTAACTGAGCGACACTGTCGGACCTACCACCCTATTGCGCACGCGCAGTAGTTGCTTCGTTTACCACACGATAGATGGCGCTTGGCTCTCAGCATTATCAAATTTGGCCACTTTCGTCACATCTCTAATTATGCTACAAAATGTAGATCTGAATATTATTTAACAAAACCTTTTGGAAACGTTCGCCGGCTATTTATTGTTTACGATCGCGGTGCTGGTGAGGTAGGCTCTTACCCAATAGGCGACGTGGATTCGGCTGACGTGCAGCGATTCCGCGGATGCATCGCAGTGAAAAGGCAGAGAGCTTTCGAAGGAAAGAAGGCGCAAAAGAGTCCAGTTTTCTTTTAAAAGTTCTATTGCGAAAAGTTTTTTTGGCTTCCTATTTTTGTGTTTTTTGTTTCTTTTCACACCTTTTACGGCGATCGGTGGATGAAATTTGATTTCAGAATCGTTTCATGGTCCCTGTAGGCACTTGGATCGAACACTGTGTTCTCAGCTCTGCTGCGACTCCATGCGGAAAGCATAAAAGTGGGTTTCAACTTCGACATTGATTTTTGTGTCCACGTCACCGACGAAAAATGCTTTCCATTTTTCACTCGAAATACTTTCTAATACGTTAATTTGGTATGCACTGGGAAGTGTTACACAGCACACAATAGCGGGATAATGATGCCCTTTCTATATGTGGCTTATATCCGTAAATATAAGATTCCATGATTGCTGTCACACTGCACAACACAAATGAAACAGTCCTGCATATTTTTTTAAGTGGCAAATTTTTTATTTATAGCAGTTTAGCACATATCACAAAAATACTTCACCGAGTTACCACAGTAGTGCCCCAATAACGTCTGAAAAGCATGTCCCCCATCCTCACGCTTTCTGTGGGAAGTGGCAGCACAGCTGAGAACAGCGTTTTATCTATGCTTAGTCTCCGCGAAGCGTCCGTAAGACTCGCGGGGCGATTTACAATCGGGCGCTCACCTTCCTATTGCTGACGGGTGTACACCTAATTTCTCCAGAAGTTTATTTTGACTCAAACGCGGAAGACACATCAACATCATCATCTTGCTGAGATGAATTGAAGCTTTGCAAGCATCAACAGTGGCCCTCCGACGCTCTGTGCCACACCCTCTCGATAATCCAGAGTTCGAACTTCGATTTCTCTGATACATCTAAAGCGAAATAAACTGCCAACGGCTTGTCTCGAACGGACAACGTGTATGCAGCTTTGGAGGCGGCCATGAGCCTAGTGCACCCAATTGGCCCGTTTGTTCGCTCCCATCCCACCTATCATTATTTTAATTTGCTTGTATCCACAGTAATATGTGCGAATTTCAGAAAAATATTTTTTTCTTTCTGTTACTATGTTGTTCGAGCTCAATATTAGTGCAAGTACTGAACCAGTCTAAAAATAATGGCATGGTCTTTTATAAGCAAAACAAGATGAGAAAGTGATATCTCCTCAATAAAGTGTTGTAAAAATAAGAATGTGTACATACCATGTTTTCCACGCCTACAGCTGCCCTTTGAGGTGCCACCGCACCCCGACCCTCTAGTTCCGCGACAAGCCGTGGTACATCTGTCAGTGAGAAGAGTCCATTGTATTACCAAAAATGTGGCCCCTCACTTTGCAAGCTGAGAATCGCCTGACATTTTCAAGTAAAGACTGCTCTCAGTGGCAGGTAAACAACTACAGGCAATCGATTGCAGAGGGGAACCTGCTCAATTGCCCTGTTGTAGCCTGACCTTTGTCTTTGGTGAGAGCCTTCTCAGCTGCTGATCCTGACATGATAGTGTCAATCTGTGTCAGTTGGCACCAGTGACCTCTATGACAATTTTTAATTACGCTACCCGGCTCCGCAGATGCGGCCACATATACTTACTCAGTGCAGCAG